>LOJH01003567.1:25928-38632 GCA_001685095.1 Ellobius talpinus | reverse complement strand
TGGGGAGGAGCAGGGAGGGGACCCGGCGCCGAGGGCCTCGGAGGTGGGGGGCAGTGAGCCTGCAAGCCTCCCTTCCTCGGGCCTATTTTCTCATCTGTCAAAGAGAGCAAAGAGAAAACCCGACGTGGTGGCGCTCGCCTGTCATCCCATAACTTGGGAAGCAGAGGCAGGAAGATTGCCCTGAGTTTGAGGCCGCCTGGGCAACCTAAGGTGACCCTGCCTCCAAAAGAAAAACAATACCAAAAAGAGAGAGAAAGAGGGCGGGGGAAACATTTGTCGAGTGCACAGCAGATAGAGATGAAACAGTTTGGGACCCAGACTACCCACTGTTCAGCGCAGCTCAGAACGATAACACCCATTTACCAGTTGGGAATCTGAGGTCCAAGGAGTCTGACCTCCTCGTCGTAGAGATCATGGATGCTTAATTAGAGGTACCTAAAATAAACAGTGTCTCTGCGGGCTATTATGAAGCTGAGAGTTACAGATCGTTGAAAACGTCTCAGAAAGCTTCCCCCCCCCCCGGGTTATTAATTATATACTTTGGGAGATGGTTGTAGGGAAGAGAGCCGGAAACATCCGCACTGAACAGATGGGAAGACTGAGTCCTAAAAGGAAGCCATTGCTTTTTGCAGGTTAATCTGTCTGGAGGAAAGATATACTCAAGCGCATGGGTGTTTTTTTTGTTTTGTTTTGCTTTGCTTCCCAAGTACAGCGGGAGGATTTGACAGGGGTGACGGGGGAGCCGGTATACAGCGTTGGGAATTTAACAGGTCCGAGATGGGGAGGTAGACAAGGTGGGAAGACCACACACGAGGTCTGAGTAGGCACTTAGCACCTGAGCAACTTGGAGATCCGAGATTGAGCGCTAACCAAGCGCTGGAACCATCCACCACTCCCGCAAAGGGGGTGGGGCCCGGGAGAGTGACAGGGGCAGTCGAGATACGGAAACGCGGGCCCTCCAAGGTGGGCCAGAGTGGCTCTATCGGGCCAGCGTGGCGCCGTGGAGAGATAGAGCGGCCGGCAGGAGGAGTAGAGTTGCAGAGGCCGGAGAGTGGCAGGGGCGGGCTAGAGCGGCCAGAGGGAGGAGTGGAGCTGGACTCAAAGGCGGCCTCTGGCTTGGCTAGAGCGACTCTGCGGCGCGGGTGGGGGAACCTTGAGCTCAGGCGCGGAGGCTTCGGTTCCGGAGGCTGCAGTGGCTTCTCATCCCATCCGACAGGTGAGATCCGCAGCCTTGGCTGCCGTCAAACCTGACCCTGCACGTCTTCCCTGCCGTCCATACTGCCACACTCGCTGTAGTACTGAACGCCCGTGTAAATTAGCCACGTCCGGTGTAAGATTTAGGGCTCGTGAAGACCGCCACGTTACATAGGTTATAAGATCTTACATACCTTCCAGGTTTCAGGAAGCCTTTCACGGAAACCCGACTTTTAATAAACACGGGCTTCTAGATCAAAGCAGGGCCCTACAAAACTCAGCACCTATCGAAGTCCCATAAACCTTTAAAATCATCTATCTGGTTTCTTGAGGCCCACTCTATCAAATAGATTCTTGGGTCATATACATTCCAGAGGCCTCATTTAGGTTTTTCCTATAAGTTCTTGGAGACCTGAACAATCCAATCGAAAGACTTGGAGACCCTCAGCTCTTAAAACCCAGGCGCCCTTATATTCTTAATTCTCCAGACCCCCACTGCATAAACTTAAACCTGCCTTTGCGCCCCCCCCACCAGCCCTAAGTGCGAAGTGCTCCATCTGCCGGACAAAGGAGACTTTGTCAGTTGTCTCATTTTTCCAGCTTTACCTGTATCCTAAATTTCAAACCCTCCCTCTCCAAGCCCAGGCTTCTGGAGCTGCTGGGTCCATCCTGAGTGACTTCTGAGGCCACAGCAGCCACATGACTTCCCCAGGCACCATTAGACCTGATGTGTCTCAGAGCATTGATGCAGATTTTAGCGTCCTAAGGTTGATGTGTTTGTGTTTGAGGGTGGGGGTGCCTCAAAGCAGTACAGTGTAGCCAGGAGATGGTGGCAAACACCTTTAATCCCAGCACTCGGGAGGCAGAGGCAGGTGGATCTCTGTGCATTCGAGACCAGCCTAGTATACAGAGTGAGATCCAGGACAGGCTCCAAAGCTACACAGAGAAACCCTGTCTCAGAAAACAAAACAAGCTGTATAGTGTGGTAAATGTTTAAAATTTGAAGCCAGACTGCCTGAATCTAAATCCTGACTCTTTCGCTTATAAGAATGCCATGCTTCAATTTCCACCTCTGTAAAATGGCAATAAGAATAATAGTGAGCCAGATAAAACAAATCAAAATAATGCTGGCCTCACTGGGTCATTAAGAATATTAAACGCATGAACACCTGTCGAGCCCTGCATGGAACCGAGGTGTGTGCCAGAGCTGCTGTGTCTGTCAGACACTGAGAAACCTCAAGTGTCAGCTAGTCCATGCTATTGTGATGAGGAACACGGAGATAATGCGTGTTAGTTGAGGGGGAATCAGGTCTAGCAGTGGACATTTGTTCAAACTGTGTGCCTTCCTTGGCTTCTTTTTTTGGGGAGATGAATTCATACAGACTTAAGCATGAGATGGTAAGGGGTCATTTGAAAGACACATGTGAGAGCCGGGTGTGGTGGCACACATCTTTGATCCCAGCACTGGGGAGGCAGAGACAGGCGGATCTCTGAGTTTGAGGCTTGTTACACAGAGAAACTCTTGTCTCAGAAAAGAAAGGAAGGAAGGAAGGGAAAAAGAAAATAAAAGGAAGGAAGAAAGAGTGAGAAGATAAGTGTGGGTCTAAGAGAAATGGGTTTGTTCTCTTTGGTTGATTTGGTTGCTCTATTTGGTGCTGCTGGAAGTAGAACTAAAGGCTTTTTAGATGCCAAACAAGCATTGTCATTGAGCTATACGCTAAAACCCTCCTTGGCCCTTTGGGATCTGTCAGTTGAAGATATTTACTGCTAAGTGATATTACTGCTAAGTGTGGGAGTTCCAGGTCTGTGCTCATTGCTTCTGGCTGGCAAGGATGGTCTTTGAAGCCATCACAGTTTCTCAGAGGGGTGAGCATAGCATGGGATGCTTGTAGTTGGGGAGGTAATGGAATTGATAGAGCTGGACACGGTGCTTCATACCTATAATACCAGAAATTGAGAGACCAAGACAGGAGGATGGCCTCAAGTCTGAGGCCAGTCTTCAGAGTGAGATCCCCCATCTTGAAGAAAGAAAACAAAACTGAGTTAATACATGCCTGGAATGCCAGGCAGTGGTGGTGTACACTTCTAATGTCAGCACTGGGGAGACAGAGGCAGGTGGAGCTCTGTGAGTTCAAGGCCAGCCTGGTCTACAGAGAGAGTTCCAGGACAGGCTCCAAAGCTACAGAGGAACCCTGTCTCAGAAATAAGTAAATAAATAACCAATATGTGTCTGGAACAACTCTTAAATGCCAGATGAGTTTAGCTCTCACAATAATTACTATTACTTTGCTGTCTTGGTTTGCAAGTTTATTTATTAAACACTCAACAATGTTCAAATCTTGAAATTAGCCAAGCTTTTAAGGTGGGCAGATACAGTTTCTGAGAAAGGATACAAATGATGCCTGCTTGGGCGAACCCCCAAGGATTATTCCTGGGCGCTCCAGGAAGCATCACTGTTCAGAAACCAGAATCACAGCTATGGCTTATTGAATGAGTGCTAGGGAGGAGGTCGTGGAAGAGGGAGAAGGGCGGGTCTCAGGCAGCCAGAGTTATAAATAGCTTGGGGTGTGGGGACCCACCCCCCACTGGTCCACCCCACCCCTCTTTCCACAGTTCCTTCCCTGACACCGATCCACACAGCACTAGTCAGACCAGTTAGGGCCTAGAAGATACTGCTGGAAGGACCCAGGGAGAAGTTGGGAAAGACAAACCGAGATGGGGCAGACAAGGAATGGAGAAAGATGAGACCACAGTGTGGGGCTGGAGCTGGACCCACACTAGCCATGGAAGGACCACTGTACTGAGATGGGGGAGGAGACATAGGGAGCCAAAGGAGGGGCAGGCAGAAATGGGAAGGAAGGGACAGGTCCCAGAGGAGAGGTGGAGACAGGGACTCCAGGGAGCCACTACCACATTGGATTGAAGGGGACGGCACCCACCTGAGAGTGAGAGAGTTGGGGCTCACTTCCCATCTTTTCTCGAGGGCAATGGCTGTGAAAGCTGGGAACCGCTGTGCTCAAAGAGCTCAAAGGGCCTTACAGAAAAGGGCTCAGTTTTGTTTTCTTGCATAGAGGGTGTTGGAGGTTGGGGGTTCACCGTTGTCACTTCCTGTCACAGGAAATGGGGCTGGTGGGTTCAGAGGCAATATCCTGGCTCAGGCCTGCCACAGATCAGATGATAGCTCCCCCCATGCCCCGCCCGACTTACTTTTCCTACACTCTCCTTAAGGACCTTTACATTAATTTTGCTTGTTTCAAAGTCCTGCCCCTTTAGGGACTAGCCAGCCCCCTGGGTCGCTGGTTCTTCCTTCTTTCTGACCCAAATTGGTGGCTTTTACCCACAGCCGCCCAGCCCACCCATGGACCCATGGTCTGGGCTCTAGCACCCGCCCCCCCACCAGCTCTCTACCCTCGGTTTCCCAGCCTCAACTGGCCAGTAAAGGGCTCTTTGTGGCCACACAGAGGCTCCATTGAGCTAAGGCGGCTGAGGGGGGGCTGTTTACTCACCTTCCACACCTGGGCCAGGAATCAGTGAGTAACTGCCCAGCCTCAGGCACTTCCTCCCGCCAGCCCCTAACCGCTGCTCCTCCTCCTCTCGCAGCCCTGTGGAGGAGTCCCAGAGATGGGAGAAGTCGCTGCCGCCGGAGGGGCGGTGAGTGCAGTGCCAGGAGGAGAGCTGATCTAAGGTGAGGGGACTCTGGTGCTCTGTGAGGTGGGGAGCCCTGGGGATTGAAGTCCTGTCTCCCCTTGCAGGCCCCAGGGCCTCCCCGGGCTGGCGTGATGCCCATCAGCATCATCGGAGCTGAAGATGAGGACTTTGAGAATGAGCTCGAGGCGGTGAGCAGGACAGGGTGGGAAAGTCCTCCATCCTTTGATGTGTCCACTCTTGGCTCGCCTGTCATTCTGTCATCTTCCTAGTACCTTCCTTATCTCCCAACTCCCCCCCCCTTAGTCCTCTAGCCCCAACTTACCACTGACCCGCCAGTATGGCTCCCATCCCTTCTTCCCAGCTACCTGCCCTTACTGTCAGCGTTGTAGCGTGGACATATCCACCCACGCTTCCCAAGATCTTCCCTGTCTTGGAGCCATTGAGAAGTGCCAGGGACTGGGTAGGGCAAGCCTGAGACGCCTCTTCTTTCCCTGTGGCACTCAGCTCCCTTTTCTCCACCCTCCAGAACTCAGAAGATCAAAACAGCCAGTTCCAGAGCCTGGAGCAGGTAAAGCGACGCCCAGCCCATCTCATGGCCCTCCTGCAGCATGTGGCCCTGCAGTTTGAGCCAGGACCCCTGGTAAGGATGTAGGAGGGAGTATGGGGGACAGAGGAGGAATGAGGTTGAGCAGATCAGACTTTCAGAGAGCTGACTAGACCAGTGAGGATCAGCCAAGAGACTCCGGAAAATCCAGAACACAGCATGAGTTTGAGAAATAGGATCGCAGACAAGATGGAGAAAGCAGGCATGTGATCTACACAGGCTTGCAGATGCCCCCGTGAGCCTCAGAAAGCAGTGAACCAAGGCCTAAGTACATACACTAGGAGTCATTGGAACCCCACATCCTGGCAGAAACCATGTTCAGTCCTCTTCCAGGCCTGTGACAACATCCAACTGGTAACCCTGCCGCTCACCCAGGGGGACTCGGAGGGGCACCCAGCAAGGCTTTTTCAGCTTGTGCCACTAGTCAGGCATTTAGGATTTGGTGCCATTAGCCAATTCAGACCTGGAGGGCACCATAGACGTTGATCAGATACCCAGGCAAACCCCATGTGGTTGCTAACCTAGAAACTTCCTCAGTTTAGCCTGACATCTGTGATACTAGCATGTGGAAAACTGAGGCAGGAGGATTGCCACACCTTCTTGGTCAACTGAGGCAAGACCTGGCTTCAAATAAAAGAAACTCTCAGAGCTAGGCAGAAGATACTAGGAGATGCAGATATAGAGCCATGTGGTTCATAAACACCTATAGAGTAGAAAACTTCAGCCCCCTGATTTAGCAAGAAGCTACAGCACTGGTGGGGGTGGGTGGGAGAGGTTAGATCCTTTCCTAAGAAGACTCAGTAGCATCCAGCACAAGCCACTTGCCAGGAGGTGACCCAGGACACTGCACTACATGAAGATACACCTTGACTCCCCCAGAAAACTAAGAGAAGGGCTGGGACACCCAGAGGGGAAGAGAGAAGGGCATGCTGGATGTAGCGGTTGGTAGAATACATGGCTAGCAGGCACAAAGCCCTGGGTTTGAGCCTCAGCATCACATAACAAACATAGTGACCCAGGCCTGTAACCCCAGCTCTCAGCAAGAGAAGGGAGAAGGATCAAGAGTTTAAGGTTGGGCTGGAGAGACAGCACAGGCTGTTCTTCCAGAGGACCTGGGTTCAATTCCCAGCAGTCATATGGTGGCTCACAACTGTCTACAACTCCAGTTCCAGGGGATCTGACACCCTCACCCCAATGCACATGAAATAAAATATTTTTTTTAAAAAAAGTTCAAGGTCATCCTTAGCTACATAGCAAGTCTAAGGCAAGCCTAGGCTACATGAGACCTTGTCTCAAGAAAAAAGACGTGAACTGCAAGGCTGGGACTAGTTGTCCTGATACCACGCTTTACAAAATTGAGAAACTGATGCAATCTTCCCACCTATATCCTTCAGAAAAGCATGCTAACTGCTCTGTTCTACTGATGTGGAAACTGAGGTGACCCAGATGGCTTCTGGCTTTGTGAGCGTTGTCTTTATGCAGCTTCTGCACCTCACCATATTTTGGGGGTGGGGATGAGAATAGATATTGATCTGTTGAAACCAATAAATATAAAAAGTTCTGCCTGCACTGAAGTGAGTCCTCAAGCACAGGTCATCTGCCAGGCAGCAGCTGTGGGAGTCAGGACCGGCAGAGTCCTTCTGCATTTCCAGTGTCACCCTCCAAGGCTGGCACACAGGCAACCTCAGGAGATGCCTGGCGTGAATGAGTGAGCCCTGCTTGTCCGCCTGTCTGTCCGTCCAGCTCTCACTGTGCACTGCACCTGGTCTGAGCACACAGGATTTGGAATCCACTCTGCACCCCAGCCAGACTGCTCACAGTATTTTCTAGACAGTCAGAGACAAGCTGCCTGCCTGCCTTTGAATCCAACTTTGCCATGGGACATTGAGCAGGCCTATATCTTTATTGTTGTTGTTAAGTACTTAACCCAGGCCTTAGCCATGCTAGGCAAGTACTCTACCACTGAGCTTTATCCCAACTCTAATTATTTTTGTTTTAACATTTTAATGTATTATGTGATATGTGTATGTGCTCATGTGGGTACATGTATGTGTAGAGGCCAATGGTCAACGCTGGGTGTCTTTCCTTGATCTCTCTCTCTACTTTGTGTTCTTTCTCTTTTTTAAATTGTTTTCTTAGTTTTTATTTATTGGTTTGTTCTGTGTTTTGTTGTTGTTTTATTTTTCCAAGCCAGGGTTTCTCTGTCCTGGGACTTGACCAGGCTGACCTCAAACTCACAGAGATCCTCCTGCCTCGACCTCCCAAGGGCTGGGATTAAAGACGTGTGCCCCTACTGCCTGGCTTGCTACATTATTTTTAAGACAGGGTCTCATGATCAGGGAGCTCATGTGACTGAGCTGTGAGCTCCAGGCACTCGCCCCCGGAGTTTCCAGGCACAGGCTGCCAGGCTGTTTTTAATGGGAGCTAGAGCTGCAGACTTGGGTACTCATGATGCCCATGGTGCCTGTGCTTTCCCTTCCGAACCCTCTTGTAGCCCCTCCTTTTGTTTGCTCAAGCCCAGGCTGGCCTTGAACCCGCAGTGGTCCTCCTGGTTCTGTTTCCAGACGTTGGGGTGTGCCGGTGATACTGGCTTTACCTTGTATTCTGGGGTTGTTTCTCTCCTTCCTTGTGGTGATTTATTTTTTGAGATAGAGACCTTGAACTCCTGGTCTTCCTGCCTGAACTCTCCTGGCTGGGATTGCAGGCCTGTGCCAACACTCTCAGCTTGAACTCCCATTTTCCCACAGCTTTTTAGAGGCAGCAGAGTCTATAGCCTAGCCTGGCCTCACACTCACTGTGTGCTCAAGGATAGGATTATAGTCGTGCACCACTGTCCCTGGTTCAGTGTTCCCTGCAAAGTGTGATAGTGATGTTCTCTGATGGGATAGGTTCTTGAATGTGTATGAAGGGCTCAGAATGGCCTCTGGATACCCCAGATTCTCAGACTAGCTGGCTAGTAAGAATTGCAAAGGAAAAGCGACTCTGTGGAGTTGGCGTTTAGGGTAGAGAAGTCAGGGTGTACTTCACAGGGGAGGTCATGTTCGGACCCCACAGACATCCAGTGGTCAGAAAACCACTTAGGCTCTCCAAAGAGGGCGTGTGATTGGTGGGGCCAGGAAAGAGTCACACTCTGTGTGTCCCCAGCTCTGCTGCCTGCATGCGGACATGCTGAGCTCACTGGGCCCCAAAGAAGCCAAGAAGGCCTTCCTCGACTTCTATCACAGCTTCCTGGAGAAGACTGCGGTAAGAGACACCTCCTGCCACCCATCCCTTACCCCTTTTTAGCTCTGGGGAGTTACAGTGCGCCTCCCAGTGTCCACCTGTGGAGGTGACTGCCAACCCTGGCCCTCCCCAGTGTCTTCCCTCAGACCCTTCCCACCAAGGCCTCCTGCCACTCACTCCTGTCTCCTCTGAGCAGGTTCTGCGGGTGCCAGTTCCTCCCAACGTCGCTTTTGAACTTGGTAAGGAGAGGAGGGGTCTGGGGCTAAGGAGGATCTCTGGTAGGGATTTGCCTCCCAGGAGAGTCCTGGGTTGGAAGCCACGATTCCTGCATCTGTTCTTGGTGGGAAACAGCCCAGGGAAACATTGGAATCTGTGGGTGGGTAGGGACACTGATCCAAGGTGTGAGCCAGGCCCCCTTGAACATGAACACCAGCCCTTGCATACATGTCTGTAGACCGCACGCGGCCTGACCTCATCTCTGAGGATGTCCAGAGGCGGTTCATGCAAGAAGTGGTGCAGAGCCAGCAGGCAGCCGTGAGCCGTCAGCTGGAGGACTTCCGCTCCAAGCGGCTCATGGGCATGACGCCCTGGGAACAGGAGCTGAGCCTGCTGGAACCGTGGATCGGGAAAGACCGCAGCAACTATGAGGCCCGGGAGCGGCACGTTGCAGAGCGGCTGCTCTCCCACCTGGAAGAGATGCAGTAAGT
The DNA here is from genome assembly GCA_001685095.1 of Ellobius talpinus. Lineage (NCBI taxonomy): Eukaryota > Metazoa > Chordata > Mammalia > Rodentia > Cricetidae > Ellobius > Ellobius talpinus. The sequence goes on along the minus strand of LOJH01003567.1, from coordinate 29,257 downwards.
GGCCGTGGAGTCCCACCCAGCGTGCGTCTCCCTCATTGTCAGAGCCTTAGTGTTTCTATTCTCGCACCACAAGAATAGAGGTGTCACTCAGCCTAACTCATAGAACTTTGGGGTTCTATTGACATTTCTGGGTCTTGTCCATGGTCACATGTTCGGGCCTAGCACTTGTCCTCTGGAATGGACCTTCCAAGGCCCTCCTAATCCACTTTCCCTTCTTCTCCTCACCCTGTTTATTAAAGAGATAGCAGCCCGGAAGTGTGCCCTGATGCACAAGGAAGCCAGGCTTCATGGTTTTATTGTAAGTTTCTTTCTTCTCTTTGCAGACATACCATCTCTACAGATGAAGAAAAGAGGTGATGGCCCTGTAGAGTGTTGGGAGAGAATGGCGGATGGTCTGGGCTGTGGGGAGCTGTGCTCCCTGGAGCACCACCCTCGTTCCTGGCTTTGGGAGCCACCCCTTTCCTCTAACCACAGGAAGTGGCTAAGGGGTTGTGGGGGACTGTGTCTTTGTCTCTGAGGACTAGTGTGCTCCTGTCTGTCTGTAACTGGGGCCTCACCTCACTGTCTCCCCCTCAGTGCCGCTGTGGTCACTGCCATCAGCCTGTACATGCGCCATCTTGGAGTTCGGACCAAGAGTGGGGACAAGAAGTCAGGGAGGAACTTCTTCCGGAAAAAGGTGCTGAGGTCAAGTCTGGCCCTCTCCTCTTTGAGTTGCCCCTGGGGAAGCCTAGAGACTGAACACCTGGAGTACTTTTCTGCTTTGTATCATTTTGGAAATGTTAGCCTTCCCTTTCCTCCTCTTCCCACAGGTGATGGGCAATCGGCGGTCAGACGAACCCCCCAAGACAAAGAAAGGGCTGAGCAGTATCCTAGACCCTGCTCGTTGGAACCGGGGAGAGCCATCTGGTAAGAGGGCTAGCCTAAGCCTTGCCTGCCCTGTTGGCCCCGGCCATTCCAGCTGGTAAGAGGGCTAGCCTAAGCCTGCCTGCCCTGTTGACCCAGGCCATTCCAGCTCACTGTCTCATTCTTTTGTTTCAGCTCCAGATTTTCGACATCTAAAGGTCGAGGTTGATGGTAATGGACTCGTAGATAGGGTATCCATCTTAGATCTGAGGGAGGAGGTTTGGGCCTGTACCCCTGGGTCTGAGGGAGGAGGGCTGGGGCTGGATCCCTGGATCTGAGGGAGGAGGGCTGGGCCTGGACCCCTGGGTCTGAGGGAGGATGGCTGGTGCTGGACCCCTGGGTCTGAGGGAGGAGGCTGGGCCTGGACCCCTGGGTCTGAGGGAAAAGATTGTAGGTAGTCCCTGAACCTTGAGCAAGAAAGGAGGATCTCCTGTTATTAAGAAGGCTAAGAACACAGTGTCTTGGTTCCCCTGGGGTATGGTAGCAGATGGGACCTGAAGCCTCTATTTTTTTTTTTTTAATTTCCCCTTCTTCCTTGCTGTCTCCCCAGGTGAGAAGCCAGGCCCTACAGACCGGAAGGGAGGCCTGGGTATGCCTTCTCGGGACAGGACTGTTGGGACTCCTGGGCAGGACAACCCAGGAGTCTCTCTGCACCCTCTGTCTGTGGACAGCCCCGACCACCGGGAACTTGGTGAGCATTTCAGAGTCAGGACAGGAATGGCACCAGCCCCTCAGCTCTCACTCAGATGGAAGCCACTGTCTCCATTAGGAATCTCTCCTTTGTTTGTAGCATCTTTTTCCAGTTCCTGGTCAGGAGTAGTGATTTTCCCCTACCTCAGTTTACCCTTTCCACAGCTTTCTTCTTGGGTTCTGACCTCTGTCCCAGCACATGTCTCCTCACTCCGAACTAGGTTTCTTGTTTTGTTGTTTTGGGGGTTTTCAGCACTGGGGATTGAAACTTTTCCCTTACTCCTGCTAGGCAAGCCCTCTGCCACTGAGCCACAGCCCTAACCCTCACTGGTGGGTCCTAGCCAAGTGCTATGCCAATGAACCTTATCCCTCCTAGCCCTGCAATCAGACTGTCTCCTAGGAAGGGCTGTCCCAGTGCACAGTCAGGGTAGACCTCGCCACGCGTCAGAGGCCTTCCAGCCAGCTGTTTCTCCTCTACCCACAGGTGGGGATACCCCCCAGGAGCTGGGGGACTCACTCCCACAAGGCCCTACAAGCCTGGAACCCCTGGCCGCCCCAGAGAGCATGGAGGAGAATGCAGAGACAGAGAGGTGTCCGCCTGTGGTGCTGGGAGGGCCTGGGCAGAGCAGGGGCAGCATAGTGGGACCAGGGCGGGTGCCTGGGATTGCTGCTGCAGTTTGTGCCTGCTGGCCCCTCGTCTGCCTACCTCTGGGCCTTCCTTTCCCCTTCTCCTTCTCCCTTGTTCTATGTTGCTCTCCCCTTTCTCTTTCCCTTTCTCTTTCTCTTTATTTTCTCTTTTTCTTTATTTTCTTTTTCTCTTTTTTCTTTATTTTCTCTTTTTCTTTTTCTTTATTTTCTCTTTCTTCTTTATTTTCTCTTTCTCTAGCTTTTCTCTCTCTTTCTCTCTCTCTCTCCTCTTTCTCTTCTCTTCTCTCTCTCTTCTCCTTCCCCTTCTCTTGTGGCCTTCCCTCTGGCCAGGTTTTCTTCCCCTCCTCTCCCCCTCCCCACTCAGCTTCTCTCACCTGTTCACTCTCTATCCTCCCTGTCTTCTCAGTAAGCTCTGCCTCCCTCATGGCCCTGCTCCTGGTGTCCCTTGCCCCTTTGTGCTCCATGCTATGTTCTGGGGGCCTTGTCCCCCTCACAGTTGGGGGGCAGGCTATGCCCCCTGCCCGTCCTTGTGCTGCTGCTTTGGGGACCCCTTGGTGGGGCTAGGGAGCTGGGTTGGGGCACCCCTGGTCCACCTCTGACCCTGTGCCCTTTCTCCCCAGAAGGTGGAAGAGGTGGGTGCCTGGGCCCTGGGTGGGGGGAGGACCAGCCCTCCCCCATCTCTCCCAGCCCCTCCCCCTACCCGTGGCCACCTTCTCCCCTTCACCCCCTGTGGGGGAGGGGTGGGTAGGTATGTCACCTTCCCGATTGAGCTAAGTATGGAACTCCTTTCTCTTTGTCCCTCTTCCCCACCTCCACCTCAGGGAAGGGAGGGGGTCAGTCCTATGGGCCACAGTTGGTTTCCATCCCCCTCCAAGTTTCATTACCCTTCCTGGCCACTCCCACCCCCAGGTACTTCCCCAAGTCTCACGACTTCTGACTCTCTTCTCTCTTCTGTTGCTTGTTTCATCCCTGTCCTGGTCTCCCCTGTCCTGGTCTGTCCTGTCCCTGTCTGTCCTGGTCTGTCCTGTCCTTGTCTGTCCTGGTCTGTCCTGTCCCTGTCCTGGTCTGTCCTGTCCCTGTCCTGGTCT
>LOJH01003565.1:42072-57704 GCA_001685095.1 Ellobius talpinus | reverse complement strand
ATGGTTGTGAGCCACCATGTGGTCACTGGGAATTGAACTCAGGACCTCTGGAAGTACAGCCAGTGCTCTTAACTGTTGAGCCATCTCTCCAGTTTACTTTCTTATCTGACTTGATGTGGTTTGCTTTGTTTTGAGGCATGGCCTTGATCGATAGTGCTGGTTGGTCTGGAATTCCCACTGTGTAGCCCAGGCTAGCCTTAGACATGTGCCAATGCTCCTATCTCAGCCTCCCCAGGGCCATGTTTACAAGTATGAGCCACCTTTCCTGGCTGTCATTAGGTTCTAAATAAGAGATGAGTCCCTAACAGATATTATCCCATTTCAGAAAGTTCATTTATATCCTACCTAACTTGAATTTTCATATTTAGCAAATTCTAAAAGGCTGTCCCAAGTTATGGCTTCTATTTGTTGTCTAGAATTTGAATTAATCTGTATTTCTAAATTGTTTCGCTTTATATTTTAGAGAGTGAGGGTAACCCAAGACTAGGCCTAAAATGGATATATGTAAAAGCCAATGGGGGAGGAGCAGAGGATGGCTTTATCCTCTGAATAAAGGCATTCAGATTCCATTTGTATCTGGCAAACTCAAGGCTCAAGAAAACATTGTGTGTGTGTGTTTGTGTGTGTGTGTGTGCGCGCGCACGTGTGTGTGTGTGTGTGTGCATACATCCTTGTGTTTGCAATTCTTGTCAGCAATTTTGCAGGGGTGCTGTGATTTAGTTGAGGGCCTATACAAACTAAGCATTTATACCTTAGCTCTCTTAATTATTTTTAAACATTTAAACAAATTTAAGACTTTAAAAAAGTAATTGTACATGAGTGGGAAGGATCTTCTTTTGGAGCAGAGAATGGGCTTTCCCACGGATGCCGATGCTCAGCGATTATTATGCTGTATAATATACTGGTGCAGGACCACTAGCGTTCCCCACAGATGGAAATCCCAGTCTTTATAAGGCGGCTGTACATCATCTTATGAGCAAATGGAATTTTAGCCCAATATCTCAATTTAGTACTGAGTTTTTGTGCATATGAACTATTATCCAATCCTGTCTGCCTGTCTGTGTATGTATATATGTATGAATGTTTGTATGTATCATCTATCTAATCATCTATCTATATCTACATACCTAACTGATATTTATGTCCTTCTATGCAAAGACACAGCACAAAGCATGGACCACTCTTTACAGAAGTTTAATAGGAAAGTGGGCAGGAGCAGCCTTCTAATTGATGAGGCCGCCCAGCAATTTGAGTCAACCTGTTAGTTACCAATTTTTGTTACGGGAAATTTAACACCCATAGCAAGAGCCACGAGGATGCTTTAAGTAGCCTCAGATGCATTCTTTGCGTGCTGGCCATTGCTCTTACAGGACAGTTTAATTTGTGTGAACTACTGTTGCTGCTTATTGTCTTTTTCATTCCTTAGGAAATGACTCTTCAGAGTTGCCATTTCCTTAATGTCTTAAAAACCTGTGCTACATATCTAAAACCCTTTTGGTTTTAATAGCGGTTACATATCACTGGGTTATTACAGTGTATGCAGCTTCTCTGTTGAGTCTCCGCTTGTACCAGTGTTTCCTGCGTGCAGTTTTGCCTCTGAAGATGAGCGGGAGCAAATTGTGGAGAAATTCTTTTTGAGAACAGTTTCAATCTATGCCCTTCCTTGACTGTTCTCAGACTTGCTAAGTGGTGCCTGCTTTTATTGTAGTTTTTAGAGCCCGAAACTTCTGGAACTTTGTTCAGTTTGAATCTTCTCCTATAACCTAAGGAAGCTAATTCCCTGGTATTTTCTAATGAATACTAATTTCCCTCGAGTTAAAGTATTGGGCAAAGGGTGATAAAGTATTTTGAAAATAGACAACAGCTTTATGTATTGATGAATGGCTTTGAAGTCTTATGGTCTTTGCTAGGAACCTTGTGCATTGGCCTTAACATTTAAAGTGATCCTGATCGGCACTATTAATCCCATTTTCAAGAATGAGGAGCTGAGCATCAGAGACAGCAAATTCCCTGGACGTCATGGGTTGCATCTGTTTGAACAGACCTGCTAAACTACTGTGGTTGTGCTCCCTGCTCACACACTGGTCTGGCCCTGGTGATTTTGAGAGAGAGGTTCATATGAAAGACATTTATTTCACACAGCCGAGATTGATGTTGATTGTTTTTCACTATATCTGTCCCCCCTCCAAATTAGAAGGAAAAAAATAGGTATTTTACATAGAAATTATAACTGCAGTACAGACTTAAAGCTCAATGTATATATTGAGAAGAAAATCTGCAGAGCTGCCAGTCATCTTCAAAGGACAACCCAAGAAAGTGTAAACTCTTTCCACCCTAAGGAGGGTTCTCATTATCAGCATTTTTTGCATGAGTGAAGACAGGGTACCCAGAAAATGTGATATGAGTTGGAAGAATGCAATACTACATAGTGAAAATGCAGATGGGGTGCTATTTTAAGAGCAACTGAGGTCCTTTGCTTTGGAACTTGAAGTGAGACCAAGAGGTTAAAAGTTCTGCAGTGTAGGCTTGATGCAAGGGTGGTGCACATGTATTCCCAGTTCTTAGAGGGGAGGGTAGAAACATTCGTGGCCAGCCTGGGAAGTGTGGACCAGCCTCACAAATAAGTAAACAAATAACAGGTGACATGAATATCAATCTCGAGGCTTTTTATGATTCGCCAGGCCACATATTCTGCCGTCTTTATTCCTTGATTTGCGGCTTTGTGTCGAGAGTGGGAGAGTCCAGGTGCGGCTTCTCATGAGTGTGTCCCTTTGATCAAGTCGTGTTAGTTAAAGTTGATTTCCCGTGGGAAGGTTAAGAAGTATCCTCAGAAGCCTTCTTGCTGAGCTTGTAGCATATATATCATATGTTTCCTATATCATAGGCCTTGCTTACACTTACCTGTTTTAGTCTTACTGATAAGTGTGTGGGGGCTATGTGTATGTGGGGGAGAGTTTAAATTACTCACTGAAGAATTGTTCCTCCTTATCTGTCTTTGTTCATTTATTTTAAATGGCTATGGTTTTTTTTAAGTTCTTTGAGAATTTGGCACAGTAAATTTTCATCATATTCAGCTCCACCCCAAACTCTTCTCAGATCTACCCCCTTCCCTTCCTGCCCAACTTTTGTGTCTTTATTTCCTCCCCCTCAAAATGGCCATGGTTCTCTGCATTTTCCTATGCAGTAGCTGCTCACTGTGCTGTGGGCAAGCCTGATGCTGTGGACAAGTCTTATGCTGTGCTTTAAAATTAACTTGTGTATGAGTCTGGTTCATTTTGTTGTGGGATTTTTTTCTTTTGAAATTTGTGTATACTAAATTTTTAAGAATAAAACAAAAAAGGAGCAGGACCAAAAAGCATCTGTTGAGGAGTGAAAAGAGCTCTCCTGGCCACAGTGTGTCCTTTCTACTCTGTACCCTGGGGACACCACAGAGGGCAGAAGTAATCTCATTCAGCTACATTTCTATGCTTATACTAGACATTACTGAGTTTGGACAGAGGCCATCCAGTCCCACAAGAAGGAGGAAAACGTAGACTTCCATGTGGATGATTTGGAAACTATTACAGAATGTTTGGCTATGACGTCTTCCAGTTCCCTGCCTCATGCATTCTCTGCCTGTGGGAATAGCTCACTGAATGAATAAAAGGAAAAGGCCTGATTCCTGTAGGATGTTTCATGGAGAAGAAAATCGGAATTCTTTTCTAAATATATACTTGTGTCCTGAGCAGATGGAATAAACTTTAAAGTATCTTGCATTGAACATAAAGTGTGTGTATCAGTAAGGTGTGTTTTAATTGTACCTTTAATGGTTACTTATAGGTTTAATATTAATTAGGCAACTGTAATGTCATTATTTAAAGTGACTGTGAAGTTATGTAAATGTGTTTGCTGCCAAACTTACATTTTCCACAAAAATTAGAACCATCCCATTTTTATTAAGTTGTTTGTTTGTTGCTTGTTTATTTGTTTTTTTTGAGGCAGGGTTTCACTATGTAGTTCTGGCTGTCCTGGAACTCACTCTGTAGACCAGGCTGGCCTCAAACTCAGAGATCTACCTTCTTCTGCCTCCCAAGTGCTGGGATTGAAGGCGTGTGCACCACTACGCCCAGTCTGTTTATTTATTTTATTTTATGTGTAAGAGCATGTATGTTGACTTAAATGTGTGTGTGTGTGTGTGTGTGTGTGTGTGTGTGTGCACCATGTGTCTGGAGGCGCCTGCAGAGACCAGAAAAGGGCATCAATGCTCTTGAAGAAGTTACAAGCAGGTGTCAACTGCTTGGTAGGTGTGCTGGAAAAGAAACAGATCCTCTGCAAGAGCAGCAAGTGCTTTGAACCACTGACCCAGCTCTCCAGCCCAACTATGTTTTCTTTCCTTTTTTTTTTAACTTACCTTTTGTGTTTTGGATAAGAGCATGCTAGAACAACACTAGACTTCTGATGTACTTCATATAGTCTCTATTCATATTGTTGATTTTTTTTGAGCTAAGTGATATAGCCCAGAGTCTCTTATCTAGCTAACATTAGATACTGGCTGGGGATGCCATCATCCAAGCTTGGTGAAAGACCTGGTTCAAGCACCTTTGAGTGGTATTGCTGGACTAAAGACCTCAGCTCCAGTCAAGGCGTTGACTTCTTGTTTAATTGGTCTCTCCCAAAAGAGGCTCACTTAAGACAGCTATGTGCAAGAGGGGATCAATGGCACAAAAGTCCCAGGCTTTTCTATACTAATCCCACACAGGACACCTCATCAGTTTTGATTCTTATAAGTTGTTTTACTTAGGGTTTCTATTGCTGTGAAGCAACACCATGACCACGGCAACTCTTAGGAACAAAAACATTTAGCTGGGTCTTGCATATAGTTCAGAGGTTTAGTTCATTATCATCACGGTTAATGGGAAGCATGACAGCACACAGGCAGACATGGTGCTGGAGAGGTAGCTGAGAGTTCTACATCTGGAAAGCAGGCAATGGGGAGAGAGTGAGCCACTAGGCCTGGCTTGAGCACCTGAGACCTCAAAGCCCACCCCTGTGAGACACTTCCTCCATCAAGGCCATACCTCCAGTAATGCCACTCACTATGAGTCTGTGGGTGCCATTTTTATTCAAACCATCACAGAAGCAAATCACTAAATCCCACATCCATGGAGAGGTGTTTACAAAAGAGGTCGATGCCAGGTTTTTGAATGGCATCTACCACAGTTGGAGTGGAATCTAACAGCTCACAACCTGAGAGATCTCCACAGGCAGAAGCCATTGTCTCTCCTTCATGCATTGCTGTTTCAGCTGCATATGCTGGTATCAGCTGGCACAACAGAATGTGTGTGTGTTTGTGTGTGTGTACTCGCACTCGAGACTATGCACATAAAGCTACACAGAGAAACCCTGTCTCGAAAAATCAAAGAAAGAAAGAAAGAAAAGAAAGAAAGAGGAAAAAGAAAAGAAGGAAGATAACTTTTAGACTTAAACTAGGGAAATTCATTCTCCTCAATAGAATTCTGAAAGCAGATCTGGGTGGAGGACTTGAGGGTCTGTTATGGGAGGGGTTCTCACAGAATAGGTTCAGGGAGAGAGGCGCAAGGAAGAGGATGAGGGAAGATGGAGAGGCAATATAAAGTCACTGCAGTGAACCATGAGGGCTGCCTTTGCCTTAGGACCTCCTGAAACATTGAAGGAACCTTCGTAGATGGTCCACAAAAAGACTTCTTGGAAAGCTGAAGCATTAATCCCACCTCTGCTCCTGTACCCCATTTGATGCCTGTCCCATGGGAATCCATGCCTCACTGTGGGCCTGGCAGGCTCCCATGAGTTTGGAGAACATTCAGCCGCTGCTGAGACTCACACATCTCAGGGAGGCCAAAGGGAGACCTTGGGGGATGACATGGAGGCCACCTGTTTTATCCATTTCAGGTGCAGAGAGGGACCAAAGGCTGAGTCTCGGTTGGGACCTTTATCTGTGATAAGCAGGACAGGAGGGGGAGGCACATAGAAGACCTACAATTTAAATAACTCCTTTACACTGGAGTTCCCGGAAGTTTTCTGGTGTTTATTTTACTATTTGCACTTGACCAAGAAGAAAAGAGAGATATAGATCTCGGCGTGGAATTATTAATTGCCCTCACACATGCCGGTCAATGTCAGTGCCATTGGAGGAAAAGATTAGAGAGCTTGTGTGTTGTCTCGATCAGGAAGAAGCACGCAGACTGGTGATGGCCTTCCTGATTTTGATTCTGATTTTGCTCTTATCTGACGGGAGTCAAATGCTGTGCCTTTGCACAAAGACAGCTCTGGTGCTGTTACTGTGGGATAATCTTTTGATCATGCTATTAAATCGGAATGTCCTGTTTAAAGTCTCGACCTAGGTAAGAGTTTTAGCTGCCCAGTTACCTAACTAGTTAGTTATAAAGGTGGTCTTAGAAAACAATTTATGAAAAGTTCATAAAATTCTGGAAACTTGAGGATGATCTAACAATAACAACTACAGCTGATACCTAAACGTAAGGAATGTTTATGACTTGCCATTTTTCCTTGGATAGCATTTTAAATGAATGCAATTAGATGTTGCAACAGAGTAGAGATGAAAATGACTGAGAACCTGCCCCAGTCTTTTTATTCTTTGCTCTTCCAGTGAGAACCAGCCACCGTTATATGCATCATTTGGTATGGCTGTATATATCTCGTCTGTATTCTTAGTCTTTCACAAATATTTTGCAATTTGTTTTCTTGTCACTCAAAATTTGTTCATATATATAGATATGTATATATATGTGTGTATATATACATATGTATGTATATATGTGTATGTATTCATATTAATATAAACCTAATGCATTCATTTTTTAAGTACTGTTTTGTTTTTCTTCTTATGAATACACCCTGATTTCTTCTTATTCTTTCTCACAATAAGAGCTTTCAAGTGTTTCTTGGGCTCCTTGTTTGCTGTTCACCGTGGCGAGGAGTGCTTCAGAAGGCCTTCATGTGGGGGCTTCTTGCTGTCTGTCAGTGTGCAGTTACCTTTCATGTCAGGGTGGCAGAATGTCTAACAGGACCAGCCTTGACAAGGAAAGGTTTCTTTTGGCTCATGGCTTAGAAGGCAGATGCCTGGGGCATCTATTTGTGGCCCATGTGGATTTCTATCAAGGTAGCCCAACATAAAACCTAAAACTTACTTAAAACCTGGTGAGATTTGGTTGTGATTTGGGGAGAGCGGGCGGATGGTGGTAGTAATTCAATTACATGATTTCACCCATGGGCTTTGTAGATGGCAGGATAGTGTTGTGATATCAAAAGGTCGGGCATGGTTGGGAAAACATGGAGACTCGAAGGAGTCAGTAACAACAGGAAGTAGAAAGTTGGAACCCAAAGTGGGCCAGGCTATGACTCCTAAAGCCTGCTCCCTACTAACCCACTTCCTGAAGCCCAGCTCCACCTCCAAACTCCCAAGAACAGTGGCACCAACTGGGACTTACGGGAGACGGGGCCAAACATAGCAAGACACAGGAGTAGGAGTAGGAAGGATATTGGCTGGAAGCAGGATTACTGCATTCTCTGGCATCTACATTTTGTTTGTTGTTGTTACTGTGTTTGGTTTTGAACAGGGTCTTACAACGTAACTTTGACTGGCCATGAAGACCAGGCTGGCCTTGAACTCAGAGATCACCTACCTCTGCCTCCTACTACTTACTGGGGTGAAAGGCCTTTGCCACTACACCTGGTCCTGGCATATACATCTTCAGTCCAATCAATGTAGAGAATAAACTGGGCGAAGCTCCTGAACCAGTGTATTCTGCCAGCAGGTCACAGTTTTCTCTTATAGTCACCAGCCCATGATATTTTGATTCTCCTTAATTTTTACTCTTGTGATGGGTATGAAGTTATTTTGTTGTTTCCCCTTGGTTTATATACATTTTCTTTAATGTTGGGGATTCACCTTAGGACCTTGTGTCTGCTAGTCACCTGTAGTACCATTGAGCTACATACCCAACTCAAGAGTTTGTTTTGAAATTAGTTTTTTTATTTATCTGATTTTTGGGGGAATATGTTAAGAAATGTAAATCAAAATTCTCTTTCCAGGATCAAAGTGAGTTTCTCGCTGAATCATTCCCTGGTTAAGCTGTCTTTTCTTCACGTGTCTTGTACTGTCTTTGTGTCATGCTTTATTCCTTTAAATGTTAAGGGCTGCTTTGGGTCCCCAGCTACCCAGTCTGTTTTTCTTAGTGAGTTCTTTTTCTTTCCTTCCTTGTCTCCCATTTTCCCCAACCTCCTGGTACTCTTCCATTCTAAAACTTCTTTATGCATGTATTATTTTCTCCTCTGAAATGAGCTTAACACTAGTGCCTATATCATAGGGTCATTACAAATATTAGTTAATACGTAGAGGGTACTGCTGATCCTAGCACATGATAATGGTGTGTGTGTGTGTGTTCCTGTGTGTGTTTGTGTGTGTTTGTGTTCCTGTGTGTGTATGTGTGTGTGTTTTGTGTTTCTGTGTTCCTGTGTGTGTATGTGTGTGTGTTTGTATGTCTGTGTTCCTGAGTGTGTGTATGTGTGTGTGTATTTGTGTGTCTGTGTTCCTGTGTGTGTGTTTGTATTCCTGTATGTGTGTTCCTAGGTATATGTGTGTATGTTCACATATCTGCAAGAACCTTTACTTTGCTTCAAGGAACTTGCAAATTGATTGAAGCAACAAAATATATCATCCTGACCTTGTTTTATTGTTCCTGGAATATGAGGTTCACATTGAGCTAGGTGACACTCAGAGCACTGAGTCCTGGGTCCTACTGGATTAAGTATGCCTTCAGGATTAAGGATTAAGGAGTTAAAGACAAAAGTCCTACAATGTTTCTTTAAATATCTCATTCAGCTGCATAAGATTAGCACGTTTTTCTTGGCAAGGAACACCTTTTCCTTTTTAGCTAGAGTCTTTTTCGTCAGCAGCCTTTCTTGTTTCTTCTTTCCCAACACTTCCTGTGCTTGCTCTCCCTCTGTCATCTGCCCTTGCTTGATTCCCAGGCGACAGCAGCGTTTCCCTCCTGCCACTTCCCACCCTCTCCTCTGCCTTTCAAAAAGAACAACAGAATTGTGTCCGTTGTGCAGCGTGTTTCCTTCCTCTTTTGCAGGCCTTGGGGTGTCTGGGACAACCAGACTGGAAAGGCTCAGCCTGAGAAAGATGCTGTGGTCTTTTCCGCTGTGTACAGGTGTTCACAGGTAGCTCTGTGGCCATTTGCTTCCTGCCTTCTGCTCATTTGTTTGCAAAGGCTGGCCTGGGTTTTACCTTACATGGGTGGTGGGGAATACCTGTTGACTGCTTCTACCTGAAGTGGTTCCTTGGGTGAAGACAGGCCCTCTGAGATGTTGGTGGTTCTCACAATGCCTGGGACTGAAGCCCTATGTAGGTTCTACTGCTGTTTATATAGCAATGTAGAAGGTGTTCAAAACTCCATAGGAACAGTTATGTGTAAAGGGAGTGAACAGAGCCAACACTAGGGTAGCATAAATGAAAAGTTACTGACAGCTAGTTTCCTTTATACCATTAAGAACCAGCATGAGCTACATGTTGAGTCAAGCCAGATCTATGCTGAACATGATACATGTTTTATTTTTGTCTTATGACCCTTTGGAGGTAACTATCATAGCCTCAGTTTACATGTGGAGAAGCTGGGGTTCTGCTGGCACACACGATCAGTATGGAACTCGCCATGGATCTCCCAGACATTCTTTACTGTGCCACATGGGCTGTGTCTTCTACTCATAAAAAAACCAAATATACCTTTGTTTTGGTTTTCTTCTCCATTCTCCAGTACAAGTAGGTTTTAACTGAAGACGAAAGGATAAAATGATAATGGTGTGTTGTGATCTGAACTTGAGTCTAATTCTTTTTGTATTTGTTTAAAGTGTGTCATGTTTGCACCTTCTAAATACTGGATCCTTGTTTACGAGTAGGAGAGACAAATTCACCCTTCCTGTAGCCTGTGTAAGTGCACTACACTGCTCACTGGCCAGGATGTTATAGCTCAGCAGCACTTTTCCAGGTAGTCCATGCTGCAGTTCTGGGGGGTATGTGTGTTGGGGGGTCTGGGTGTGTGGGGATGGGGCATCTCTTTTATAAACGAACCCACGTGATGAGCTCCTGCCAGATGTGAGACCCTTTAAAAAGCGTCCTCTTCCAGTCTGCGAGGCTGGGCTGCCACTCTTTCCGGGGACCCTGGTCATTCACCTCATGCCTGCTAAACCGATGAACTCCATCAGAACAGCTCTGAAGAGTCTGCTCTGTCTCCTGCTTAATTTCCACCCTAATCAGGTCTCATTATCAGAGCCTTATTGCTTGCTGGCAGTAATTTGCTTTGGGTACGACTCAGAGCGGTGTTGAAATTTTTATTTTGCCTTCAGAAAATTGGTTTACCTAAAACATTTTCCCCCCAGATTTCCCTGTGGGGGATTGGTTCTTTTAATTTAGGTATCTTGTAATTTTTCTCATTAAAAATGTGTGGCATGTGATTTCATTATATTTTTTTTTCTAAATTGAAGCGACTTAAGTGGGTTGACATATGTGCTGAAGCGGAATTGTGCCGTTTTTGGAGCTGCAGTCAGTAATTACATCCATAAACTTAGTGTCTATGGTAAAATATGTTAACTGGCCTTTGACATGAAATTCATTAATTTGAATCAATATATAATGTTCCGAAACGCTCTGACAAAGGATTGTTGACTGATAGGTAGTGTGTGGTGTAAGCCATGTTTCTCTGTGGACAGCTAACTATAAGCAGTAATATTTTCTAAGTGGTCGTCGATCAGGCAAATCCCCAAACACACATATTTTGAAGCCTGTAAGAAAATTGAACTATGACATAAATTCAATAATTGAATTTGCTCCTTTAGAAACTTTCCACTATCGTGCTGGCTTTTAGACGAGGTCTTGGGATTCTGGACCTCCCTGTCCACATGTCTGAATCTGCAGCCAAGGTTGCGTGGCCAGGGAGGCTCCCCGACACTGGCTGGAGTCTATGAGGCTGTTCTCAGTAGGGTTTGTTCCTCTCATTCTCCTTCAGAGGAGGCCCGGCTCCTGGCTTCCTCAGACATGAGATGAGTGGATTCTGTGCCGACTGGCTCTTCTCCTTTCTTAATGTTGAATAACTTGAAAAGACAAATTGAGGTACAGCAGCATCGTGAAGCAACTTTGTATTCAAAGGAAGGGTTTCATCAGGAATCCAATCCCAGGGTTTCTTCAGGCTTGAGACTGAGACCTACGAGAATCACGTTATCGTGAAACCTTGACGAAAGAGAAATCCCGTGATTAGATGTGAGCTTCATGCATAATCTCTAGTTTGCATCCTCAGCAGTTTTTGGAACGTGAAAGCCATGGGAGAAAAGCACTAGGTGGCTTTTCTACCTGAATTGTTTTCCTCTCTTCATGGCAGATGCGCAGTCCACAGTGTTTCTGAAAGAGCAAACCAGTTTTGAGCCTGAAGCCAGGTCTGAGCGTTAAGAAGCTATGACCGGGTGGGTGGGGAGGAGGGGGAGCAGCAGACCCCGTGGTGCTCCCAACTGTGACTCAGAGTTGCTGGGCACCTCTGCCTTCTCTTTGACTCCTGCTCCACTGTCTCTTGTGTCTTATCTCCCTCTCCTGTGCCTGTTTCACTCTCTTTCTCATTTCTCATCCTTTTCCTCCCATGCCTCTCTTCTCTTTCTACCTCAGCTACTGTCTGCTAAGGCTTCCTGGCCTTTGGGGCCTTGGCCCCGTGTGGAGATCCCAGCAGGAGACTGGAGGGAAGCGGTAAGAACAAAAAGAAGTCATTGCTTGTAATGTGTACCACACAGATTTATATATATAAATTTATTAAGGGGTGCAGTGGGGAATCGGACTCACTGATATAGGACGAGGTTTAACCAGTTTCAGATTCCTTCCATTTTACCCAAGGGAGCTGGGAACCACCTACACACCACCAAGAGAGCCCGACCTCTCCCTCTATCCTCTTAAGTTATCACCCACAGACAAGAAGCCACACCCTAAGGCTGCTACCCCTAGGCTATTGGTGAAATGAGTTCCCACAATTGCCCCTTTCCCCCCTTGTGGCACTGGCACAGGCCAACTGAATGTTGTCCTACAAAATCCTCACTTCCCAGCTCTTTGCTTCAGGTTTTGGAAGCAACACTGCCCCCCCCCACTTTTTTCCTCGTGCCTAAGAGCATAGAGGTACTCAGGATTCCTGTGTAAGCATTCGGTAAAATGTTTTTCAGGACCCCCTCCCCCTAACCCAACAATGCCTTCTCTATCCTGCAGAATTCTGCCTGGAACCCCAGGTGTGTGTAACTCTGTACTGTATATATAAAATTTCCCTTCTTCACTGATTTAAAAAGTGTTTATTGCAGGGCTTCTCGGCCTTTCTAATGTCACAATCCTTCAGTACAGTCCTTCATGTTGAGGTGACCCCAACCATCAAATTATTTTGTTACTACTTCATATCTGTAATTTTGCTATGGGAATAAATTGTAACATAGATATCTGTTGTTTTCTGCTGGTCTTAAGTGGCCCCTGTGAAAGGGTCCTTTGACCCTCAAAGGGTTCGTGACCCACAGGTTGAGAACCGCTGCTGTGTGAGGTATGTTAGAAAGAGAGAAGGAAAGTGGGTACTCATCTTTCAGGAGGGGCACACGCGAGTCTCCTTGGCTTAGACAAAACACAGAAAGGGAGATTTTTCCAGTACCAGTATGGCCAGAGCAAAGCATGTGACTTTCAAGACTGAGGTGGGAAAACCTGCCGTAAATGTGGGCTGGGATCCTGGACTGAAGAAATGGGAGAATCCAAGGTGGCCTCCGACATTCGTTATTCACTTATGGAGGTGATGAGATGAGCTGCTTCATGCTTCTGCCAGCACGCCTTGGTGGCTTGTTCTGTCCAACCCTGAGCCAGCATCAACTCTTTCTTCCTTAAATTGGTTTTCTCAGGAATTTTGTTACAGCAACAAGAAAAGTAACCAATATATTTATATATTATATATAAATTAATATTACATATAAATATAATATATTTACTAAACACAAAATACAGTCAACCAATTTCAATAGACACTATTAGTTACAGTGACTTTATTTAGTATATATGGAACAGCACCAGTCAGTGCACAGATGTTTTTAATTTCATACTTATTATACATCCTTAATATGCATTAGGAACTAAATGTGACTAGTATAACAAAGCCATGATTTCAAGATATTACCATGAAGCTCCTTGTCACAGTTTCAAATGTTGGATTATTTGTGTGTGGGTTTTGTCTTTGTGTTTTTGAGACAGGCTTTCTCTGTGTATCCCTGGCTGTCCTGGAACTTGCTCTGTAAACCAGGCTGACCTTGAACTCAGGGGTCTGTCTGCCTCTGCCTCTGCCTCCCAAGTGCTGTGTGTACCACCACTGCCACCAGGCACAATGTTAGTTTATTTAAAAAAATGAATCATTTTTCTGAAATAAAGCTGATTTTATAATAAGAATATATGTAGAATATTTAACAGCACATGAAGTATAGGGATCTGAGGAAGAAAAAAAATTAATGACCAGAGACTTAGGACACAACCTGAAGCATCATTAATAAACCCTTTACCACATGACCCGTCTCACTACACCATGTGAGCCGCTCCTTTCATGAGGGTTTTTATGACCTTGGTTTTGTGTTTTGTGCTGGGGTGGACCTGGGCATCTCTCTTTGTTCAGCAGGCATTCTAACGCACAGCTGATCTCAGCTGACCATCACATCATCAGATTAGCTGATAGAGACCAACATTTGTTTTAAAAAGAATAAAATAGACAAGGAAAAACAGTGCTTGTGCTGGAAAATTAATTCACAATCTAAAGAATGAGGATAGTCGTGGAGAGATACTACATGGCCTCTGTCCTAGGGTCTGCTCTTATGATGTGAGTAGCCTTTTCCATGGCCTGGTTTCTCCATCTTGCCTCTTGACCTAATTTAAAAATTTGACTTTGAAAAAATGTGTAAGAATTGATCTTTTCCTCATAGTATTACTAATGTGTAGAAGGTTTAATAAATTATTATGTGATAAGTCCCATGTGGCTTAGAAAACTGTGATGCTACAATGGAAAACGTGCCCCATCATTTAGGTGATACATTCCTTCAGTGTTCCAGCTTCCTGATCCTGTTTGATATGCTTAATAATTGTTCAGTTTCCCTGGCTTATGAATTCTCTCAATCAATTTATCTTCATGGAGTATTTTTACCTTGTGAGGTACTATCTAGATTGCTTTACTGATGTTCAAGTGCCTCTGTAGTGGTATCTATTTTAAATAAGCTTTGTTGTACTTAATTATAGTGTTTAATAAGAAGTTTGATTGGGGATGAAGGGTCCCCATGGCAGACAAAGACCATCTCAGACCTGGGTGGAGAAATTTCCCTCCCACTGAGAATGTATGTGATGACTTTTAGAATGGAAACCACTTTGAATAGACTTTGAAGGAGTAGTTTAGGAGTCCTTGAGTGATTTATGCCCCACTGTGTGCTTTTCTGCCTTCTCCCTTCCTCGTTTGAAAATCTCGAGACAGGAAATATCTAAGGATAGATTTTTGTTTTTTGAAAAATGAGACTCATGCTGAAAATTATAGGTACACTTAATTTTAAATTTTCCTTGAGGCTCTTATTTTGAGCAAGAGTAACTTACGTGTGATTTAAAGAATTAGACTTTTATAAATAGTTGGCTGTGAGCAACTAAATTCACTGGGCACCCATTACTCCACACCTGATGTATTGTTTTCCACAAAGCGGTCTTGTAAATATGTTTATGTGTTGCACATTAGGCTAAAGTACTAAGCTATCAGATCTGCGATGTCAAGGGAACAATAATTTTTTTAAAAAGTATGATCTGTAGTGTTAAGGGATGTTAATAATTTCTAAAACAGTTTATCAAATGGGTGAAGGTTTGGTGGGAGCATTTACCATCAAGTGAAATATGTCTCATTAAATTTCTACATTGTGCACACACCAATTCTCTTTCCTTTGTCATCTTAATGGTTTATTTACATAATTGAGGATTGCTGCTTTTGTTACTAGTGGTTATCATAGCAGAATTACTTTGGTTGAGCCTACCTAAGCAAATTTGGGATGTGCTTGTTTCTTGAAACTAATGGCGAGGCATTCTATTCCCCAAGTCCCCCTCCTCCCCAGTTCTTTACAGCGAAGACCTTTTATTTGCATATGTAAATAAGTCATTTACTTCAGAACCCTGTGGGACCCACCCAGGTCCAATCTGTTATTTTGCTGATGTTGATGTCATTAGGCAGGAGGTAAATGGTATCCAGAGATTGATGTCTCAGTCTGGAGTGACAGTTACCAGGACTCTGAGGGCTGCTGTTTAGGAAGAGAAGCCAGTTCTTGGGATGTGGCAAATGAGGGGAAAAAAATGAAGACACAGATTTTGCCTTTAGTGTTGGTGTGAGTGATAGAGTTTAATGTTTTTCTTGAATATAGAAAACTATCCAAGCAAATAAATGTGTTTATTGTTGCTATAAGAAAAGAGCTGAGATGAGATAATTTATAGAAAATATGTAAGTTTTGCTTGCCTATCTGCCTGCCTGCCTATCCTCTCTCTGTCATCTATCTATCTATCTATCTATCTATCTATCTATCTATCTATC
>LOJH01003565.1:8093-38633 GCA_001685095.1 Ellobius talpinus | reverse complement strand
TTTGGAAGAGCAGGCAATGCTCTTAACCTCTGAGCCATCTCTCCAGCCTGAGACCACTCTTTAATGTACATAATAAACTTAATGTAAGTCCCTATTTAAACCTATAATGGTAATACGCATTTAGGGGAAGCTGTTGATGGTTGTCAGAAAAGATGAATTCTGCTGAGCTGACAGAGTGAGAGAGATGTTTCTAAGACTGATATTTCTTTCATAGTTATGAAGAAGACTGTGGTCCTTATGGCATTAAGGTGACATCAACTAGGTACGATATCTGACCATAAACAAGCTTCATAATGTCATTTTCTTAGGAAGGTAGACTTTGGATTCAGGAATATAGTATTTTAGTTTTCCTTGGTATGATCTGCTGATAGCAGAAGAGAGATTTGCTGTGAAATATCTGAATCCTGGGCTGGGCTTGTGACATTATTGCACAAATGTATACATTGGCTATTTTTAACATAATGACTTGCATGGGTTATGTCATTTTGGGGGGGTTGGTATGGTGTGTGTGTGTGTGTGTGCATGTGTGCATGCTTATTGGCTATTCAGCTTAAACAAAGTACAGTACAGTTAAACACTGTCCCTCTCCTTTTCTGGCCATTCTCCCATCATCCCATGCCCACTTTCCCCCTTCCCACCTCGCGTTCATTTCCCATCTTCCATTCGCTGTCAGGAAGGGCAGCCTCCGAAGAGCCATTTCAACTCAGCTCGACATCGCCAGAGACTAGTGGACCCAGCTGCTTCAAAAGTGAGTGTGTCCTGTCGCCTCGGGCGACCAATGTACATGACAGTGTGGTCTTTCTGTGGTAGTGGGGGGTGGGAAGTGTTGTCTTCAAGATCATACACACCAGTGATGTTCCAGTGAACACTTAGCAGCCTGCCCTGAACCCGAACAAACCATGGTTTATGGCAGGAGCTGTTTTTTTTTTTTCTTGCATGTGTCTTCTCAGCCATGGCCACTGTCAAGGACCTGTGTAACGTCACTGAACTCAGAGCTGGGAAGAGATGCCCAGTAGAGCATCACCATGTGGCCAGTCACATTAGTGTCTTCATATCAGATAGAGCTGCCCAAAGCTCAGGCAGTGAGTTAGTTCCCAGTGTCAGCTGCCCTTGTAGCCTACGTGTTGTCTTAGTCACTTTTCCTCACCTTTCCCTTATGATTTGGGGGCATGGACTTTGTCTCAGTTTCTAATCTTGCTGCTGTGATAAAATAAGTTAAAGGAAAAGGATTTAGTTTAGATGAGAGCTCAGAGTACTGTCCAACACAACAGCAGCGATGCAATGGCAGCCGGAACTCGGAGCAACTGTCTTAGTCAGGGATTTTATTGCTGTGAAGAGACAGCATGACCACAGCAACTCTTACAAAGGAAAATGTTTCACTGGGGCTGGCTTATGGTCTCAGAGGTTTAGCCCATTGTTTTCATGGTGGCATGCAGGCAGACACGGGTTGCAGAATATCCCTTTACACTGTGTGAAGATGTGTCACTGTGATTGTGTTAATAAGGAGCTAAATGACCAATAGGTAGACAGGAAGAGGTTAGGCGGGACTTCTGGTGACAGAGAGGACTCAGAAGAAGAAAGGCAGAATCGCCGGCAAGACAGCGAGAGGAAACAGGATGTATGGAAGAAAGGTAACACCACGTGGCAGAATGTAGATTAATATTAACGGGTTAATTTAAGTTATAAGAGCTAGTTGAGAACCAGCCTAAGCTAAGTCTGAGCTTTTATAATTAATAATAAGTCTCAATGTCATTATTTGTAAACTGATGGTCCCGATAAAAAAGTACTACTACAGACATGGTACTGGAGAAAGAGCTGAGAGTCCTACAACTATGTCGCACTCTGGGCATAGCCTGAGCATATGAGGCCTCAAAGCCCGCCTCCACAGTGACACATGTCCTCCAACAAGGCCACACCTCCCAATACTGCTATTTCCTATGGGCCAAGCATTCAAACACATGAGCGTTTGGGGCCATTCCTCTTCAGACCACCACACAGCCTACCACACTGCTCCACAGCCCCAGAAGAAAGCAATGAATGTATGCATGGTAGTGTTCAGGTTGCCTTCTCTACTCCTGTATAGGCCCAGGACACCCTGCCTAGAGAGTTACGCTACCCATAGTGGCCCACGCATGCTCGGAGGTCCATTTCCCTGGTGATTCTCACTTCTGTCAAGTTGGCAATAAATCCCTATCACATTCTTCCTGGTGAGGAATCCATGGTAGCAGGAGAGCTACCATGCTGTGCTTGTGAGAGCTGCTGCCGTCTGGGCAGATCAGAAACCAGAAAGCGATGAACCTGCTGCTCAGTTCACTTCCTCCTTTCTCCTTCGTGTTCAGTCTACTATCCCACCCTGTGGAATGGCGCTAGACACATCCAGCATTGATTCCATTCTCTCAGTGAGAACTATCTGCAGATGCCAGCACAGACACACCCACCCACAGATGTGCCTCATTAACATCCTCCATGGCTATATTAATCCCACCAAGATGACAGTCAAAATTAATTATCACAAGTGGACCTATTTGTAAACTTGAACATTAAACTTCATTATTGTCTGCCACAACTTGTTTGCAAGAGGCTAAGTGTGTGGGTCACCCATAGAGTGCTTGCTTAGCATGGACACTGCTCTAGGCTCCATCTACATCACTACAAACAAATGAACAGACGAGAGCAGTTGATTTAGGAAAACCCTGAAAGTTTACCGAGAGCAGGTGGGTTGGCTTCAGCACTGGAGTTATAATGTGTGTAGTGAGATCTGAAGCCCATCTGTTAGCACAAACTGGAAAGTGAGGTCCTCTTCTCATCACCATTCCGAAAGAGAAGTGGGAGATGGGAACTAGAAAATGGCAGTGGGTTTATTTACAAGTCTGCCCAGAGCTGGGGAGAGAAAAAAATGTTAGCATCTCTTTTTCTTGTAGGTTGGTCTTACAAAGTTATAGAACAGTTGAAACAAAAGCCAGGGCTGTGTGTCTGGAGATATCCAATGTGAGATAAGTTGTCAGAACTCTATGAAGTCTATACCTGGCAGGTGGATTTCCCTTTTCTGGGGCTGCCAGGGCTTCAGTCTGCCCTGGTTCTCAGTGTAGCTTTCCTAAAGGTTTGCTAATTCTCTAGAGGCCATTGCTTCAGGTTCCCACCACAACTGTTTCTTTCTGATCATCCTGAGCTCTCTGACAGATTGTAGGAGCCACAGAAAATGCCTGAGGTTTGGGGTGAAGATTTGCTAAAGTCAGCAATTCAAGGGTCCTGAGCTCTACTGCGTGTAGCCTTTTATTAAACTCAGTCCTGGTCAGTGGGGGAAGGCATTCCCAGACTGCCCTGTGACTCAGTGAAGTCCCGGCCAGCCTTTTAAAGCACTCTGCTCAAATTAGTTTTATAAAGTTTTGCTCAGGGTCAGTGTGACAACTTTCTAGGACCAGATTCCCTTACCTGTGTAGTGGGTGCCTCACGCAGGGCTCTGTAGTTTGTGTCACACCCAGGGCCCTATAGTGGGTGTCACACCCAGGGCCCTATAGTGGGTGTCACACCCAGGGCCCTGTAGTGAGTATCACATGGACTCTTTTCCCTCACTGAGTGGACCTAAGGTCATTTATAACAGAACCTCAGGTGTCACATCTGAGGGGAAAAGTTATAGGGTTCCTGGAGTCTTATGCCTTCTATAATAATTTTACCAATTTACATGCTTATTTAAATATCACTAATTTGAATAATAAAAACCTCTCTTAAGCATCCACCTCATCAACTTTTATTTTATCAGTGAAACTTCCTTCAGTATGCCAGACTTTGTGGTATGGACTAAGCTGCAGGCATCTCCACATAATACTGACCAACCACCCTGAGCAAGAAAACCCTGATTAGAGCTACTGACTTTGTATAAGCTATCATTTTAATCCATTAGTAACACTACATTGCGTATGTTACAATTTCTTCAAAATGGACATAGATGCCATGGCCCTTTGCCATGTTATTAAGGGTCTTGAATGTTCCCCAAGTCCCACACTACTTAGCAACCTGTTAATATGTATAAGAAAAAAAAAGTAGCTTTAAGGAAGCCTGATGACTTTACTGTATAAGAAGTGTATTTTTATGACTGGGTAGATTAGATGGCTCAGCGAATAAGAGTCTTTGTTTCTCTTTCAAATGATGGTTCCTAGGACCTATATTCAAGACCCCAAACAGCCTGACGCTCCAGCACCAGGGGATCTGACAACATCAGGACCTCCCAGGACACCAGCACACACAAGCACATAAACCCTCTCGCATGTGTGTAAACACACCCATACACATCTCCTGACACACAATTAATTTTTATGTGTATTTTCCTGATGTAGATGATGGGTTAGAATGCAGTACACTCTTCTTATACCCACTTATGAGATATAATTAATGTGGCTAAGATACTGTGTGAATTAAGCATACCCCGTTACACACACTTCTTGGTCGTTTTTATTTTAAGGATACAACTTGGTATGTACCTTTGTCTTTTTTGGGTCTGGTATCCATTTCTCTCTGGTAGCATTTTGAGAGATACCATGTCTCACATGCACTATGAACTCAATTAGAAATTAACTAATTTTCTGTTTGTGGCCAAAAAAAAGGCTTTTGAAAATTCTATTTAGAGTAAGAATCATGACCTCTTATCTACAGAAACTTTCAGAGGACTTCATTAAACTGCAGTGGGGATGTCTGGTGCCTTGCTGTGCTGTGTGAATTGGTTCATTCCTGTTACCAAATAGATTTGAAAGGTCGCATCCTTCCCTTTCCAAAACATTGCAGAAATGGAAGTCTGAGAAGTGCCTGCATTCCCTTCCCTAGCTATTAAGGAGATTTGGGGAAAGCCACTGTTGGCTCAGTGGGTGAATGACTTGGACAATAAGTGGGAAACAGAAATTAGCATACATGTAAGCAGTGACCTTTTATTGTAAGCACCCTTGATTCTAATCTGCAGCACATCATTTTAACTGAGTGGCCTGAGTTCTTACAAAGAATTCCTAGAAATTGCAGGCTCCCATGTTCCAGGGGTCAGAAGCAATGTGTGGCAAGCCCACTGTCAGGCCTTTTGAGAATACTAATTTTATTGTCAGGATCTGTCTTGCACAATTTGGGAAGAAGATGTAGCCAGGTAGAACAGCTTTCCATGTACAGAGAGGCATGGCATGGTTAAAAACAAAACAAAAAAAAACCCTAGACTTGGTTCTACTGTAAGCTTTGTCATGAGCCAGCTCTCTGGCCTTGGATAGCCATTTAACTTTGAGCCCCTCTGTCCTAAGTGTTCTCTTTGACACGATGAGAGCGTACAAAATGTTCTCTTAATCAGTGTATGAGATTGGTTTTCTTCTCCATCAAGCATACTTAAAGTTATCTATCCATTTTGCCATTTTCTGGGACTTTTGAATGGCAGGTCTCAATTCTAAAATCCCTTTCTGAATCACTTCGTTCTTTACTCCTCACAGCATCCTGCAGTCTCATTGTTAGGTGGACTGCTATCAGTCTCCAAGGGAAGCTAATTTTTTAAAAATAGAAATGACTTCCATACTATTGGGGAAATACATACCAGAAAATAGGAAGCTCACTTTATGCTCAAAGAGCTCCCCCCCAACACACACAACACACACCACTACCACCCCAGCCTATATTTTTGCATTGCCTGAGAAACTAGAAAGCCTTTTGTGCTTTGGGATTAGGAAAACAAACTTTTAAATCTGTTTTTATTTGAATAAAAATAAAGCATGCAAGGGAGATCAAAGACAAGTGGTGCTCCTCATATTGGCTAAGCCTATCCACCAGGACAGCTAGAAACATCTTCCACTTTGAGAATATGCTTACCTGTCCGTCCCCCCAGTTGGAAGGCTGTTAACACAGCAAATGAACAAAGAATGCAGCACAAACGGCCAGTAGGAATAATAGTTCAAAGACTACAGAGCTGTCATTTGTAGGAGCGGCTAAAGGCTTCTGTTAAATAAAAATCAATTTGATACGGGAGCATGGAGGACACAATCTGGTGGGCACAAGAGGACAGGAGGCTCACAGGGGATTAGCTTTCAAATCTCCTGGCATTTCAGCACAAAGGGATGATGAAGATTTATTCTCCATGAACTGTCATTTTACATCGGAGGCTTTGCTGATCCAGAATAAATAGGTTCATAGAGATTGTATTGAAAATTTGGGCAGGTGAGGGCAAGTGGTGGGAGGCAGAGCATCGAATACATTTCAAGGACAGAAAGTGTTGAAACTTTCTATCTTTCCTTATGAAACAAACCCCCAAGCTACCCCAGTACACAGCTAATCCAGCCACTGAAATCTGCCTGTGAAGATACATCATTTGAACCGGCTGTAGGGCTTGGAAATCCTTTATATGAATTCTCAGCACTTTATCTCCTTCTCTCTAATGAGAAAGAGGTTTATAAAACTTGGGCTTCCCTGCTGGGAAAATCAGCCCCGAGCTATCTCAGAGCAGATGGTCTTCTCTTCTTCCTTAGTGTAAACGTTTTAGGATTGATCCTTTTTCATTCTTACCTACCTGAAGAGTCGTCTCTGAGACCTTAGAAACCCCTGTTCAGAGGGAACCAGAATTCATAGTTACAGAAATGGTGTAAACAGACACTGGGGATGACAGGATTGCCTTTCTTTCTGACATATCAAAAGAAAATAGGTTGACTTTTTTTTCCTGAGCATCAAGGGGACAGGCTTTAAGTTATCTGTGTTTCAGAGCCTTATTATGCATGGAGCTTCTAGATGGTGATTAACACCTTCCTAGTCCCAGGAATTGCAAGTGTTAAAGAATAATTTTTTCTTTTTTTGGAGGATGCAATACTCATTGCTCTATTTAAGGACATGGAAAGATGGGGAGGGGATAGGAAATTGGTTGCCATAATTATTCTGAGAAAGTTTTTTTTAAAAAAATAACATAAAATGTTGCACTATGGAAACTTTTTTTAAAGAAAAAAGGACGTTAGGCTCATAAATTTCTAATAGAAATCTTTGAGGGAGTTTATAGTTTCTGTTTGTGTGCTTCTACATCAGCCATCTACCAGTGATCTTTGATTCCCACTAAAATGAGCATCAATCTCCATTTCTGAGACTTATTAACTGTGACCTGCAGCCAATTACTTAATCACTCCGAGTTAGTGTTAGTCTTCTCATTCACAAAACAGAGGCCAAAACAGCGTCAGTTTCATCATGTTGCCTTTGAGAGTCTGGTGAGATAATGACCGTGTGGTTAAAGCAATTAATACCAAATTGTAAGAATCCCTTTAAATTAGGATTACTATTAATATAGCAGGTAAATTAGTTGCTGCTCTTATTGCTGTAACAAACTACAAAAGAAACTTAAGGAAGGATTCATGCTGGCTCATAGTTTGAGGGGGCATAGCCCCTCGTCGTAGAGAAGACATGGTGGCAGGATAGTGAAGTGATTGACAATTCCACATCTTCAGTCAGGGAGCAGAAAGCAATGGATGACTGCTTTCTCATTCTAATGCATTTTAAGGCTCCAGCCCATGAAATGCATCTGTCCACATTTAGGGTGGGTCATCCAGCTTCAATTAATGAGATATAAACAGTTCTACGTTGACAAGCCTAGAGGCTTATCTCATTGTAGTTTAGATCCTATCAAATTGATAAACAATATTAACCATCACTTTAGATAAACATTGTTTATGTTTTCTTGGATTTTTTTCTCCTAGTCTGTAAAATGGGGGTTTAAGATATTAAGGTATTTGAGGACTAATATATAATACAATAGACCTCTAATAGTCTATTTTTGTATACCTACCCATAAGTTAGGCAAGAAATAATGTATTTGCAGGATTTAACTTTATACCTGCTAACTGTTTAATTGACAAATAAATAATAAACTGTATGGTCGCAGCACTGCCATGACTCTGAGCCTGAGCAGGGACAGATCCATGAGTTCGGGTCAGAAAGGACTTTGAGGGCTAGGAATTTTTAACAACATCAGAATTAGTCATGCATATTCTGTGATCACCTGCAGTAGTTTTTCAGTCACAGTGCAAGAGGTAAAGTCAACCTGTAAGCCCCACTTGCCCAAGGATCAGGCAACTTCACAGAATGCTGGGAGTTGTAGTTCTATGTTAGACCCAAGTTAACCTGTAAGCTCCACCTGCCCAAGGACCAAGTAACTTCCTGGAATGCTGGGAGTTGTAGTTCTTCAAAAGTAGCAAAGCCACATGGGAAGTAAGGTGGCTGTAGGAGTTTGTCCTTAAAAAGCCCAGTCCTTAGAATTCCAGAGAGTGGTCCTGACCAGAGCCCATCCTGATCAATATATAATTAAAGCTTAAAGCCGTCATTAAATTTGGCTCAAAATTGCGAAACTGGTTTTTCTTTTGCGAATCTCAGGATTAACAACAGGAATGTGATACCAGGCAAGATGGAGACGTCCTCTTGTGTGTCTTTGTGCCGGTCGCACTCCAGCTTTGAAATCACAAAGATCTACTTTAGCTATGAAGCCTAGCAAGGGCTAGTTCACCCTGGAGTTCCCTCATTCCCTCTCCCACCCCCATCACCAATGCAATGAAAGACTAACACTCTCTTTCTCATTAGAAGTAGATAGGCTGTGGGCTGGTGGGGACTGGAAGTATTTATAAATTCCTCGTAGTCTTCCCCTCACATAGTGATTCCTCCCTCTGCTCATCCTCCTCTCCCCTTCCTCCTCCCCTCTCCTATACCATCTCATTTATCCTTCTTTCTCCTTCTTTAGGCTTTTCAAGACAGATTCTTGCTATGTAGCCATGTAACTCAGGTTGCCCTCCTGCCCCAGATTCCTGCGTGCATGAGCCTCATATAGACACGAGCCACCACATGTAACTCAAGTCCTTGCTTTTTCTTAAGATACACACACATATAAAATGATAATCGAGTGTTTGCCTCCATGTGTTAATATGTACCTTTTGTGTGCCTTATGACTGTAGAGGTCAGAAAAGGGTATTGAATTCCCCGGAACTGAAGTTATAGATGGTTATGAGCTGCTATGTTGGTACAGGAACTGAACGTGGGTCCTCTGCAAGACCAGCAAATGCTTTTAATCACTGATCCTTCTCTCCAGCCCCTGAGTTTCTTTTCTTAGCCACCTTGCTGCCTTTTGATGGCCATTACTAGCCAATGAAGAGAGACTCTGAGACTTTGCATACATGGTGCCCTCTTGGCATGCCTGGCAACAACAACTATATTTATTTATTTATTTATCTATCTGTTTATTTATTTAGGTTTTTCAAGACAGGGTTTCTTTGTAGCTTGCCTGTCCTGGAACTCTCTTATTGACCAGGCTGGCCTCAAACTCACAGAGATCCGCCTGCTTCTGCCTCCTGAGTGCTGGGATTAAAGGCATGTGCCACCACTGCCCGGCTCTTTCTTTTTTTTAAAGACTTTTTTTTTTCCTCCGGTGCATATATATGTATACAAAACCCAACTAAAATATAATGTAGTTTTCTAAGGATACAGCTTGAGGAATTTTGACAAACTGAGCAATCATATGCTAACAGCATTAGGATCACGAAACAATGTGACAAGCACTATTGAAAGACACGGGAAACCAAACGCCTAGTCTTTTCTCTGGATAATAGGTTATTATGCTGAGAATTAGCACTCTGTAAAAGATAGGGCTTTAAAAGTGGAAACAACAGAAACTGCAGCAAGATTGTCATTTCCTTGATTTCCCCTCAGTCTGTCCCTTCCAGTCTGAGAGCTGAGAACTTGGGAGGGAAAGTAGACCCCGTTGGTGAGCTGAGAGGCTTCCTGATATTTGAAGGTAAGCCAGTTGGTGTCTCAAGCATTAGTTAGATACAAATAACTGGACCAATAAATGTCCACCATGGTTGAGATCATCAGAAAAACCTCACAGTGGCCAGCGAGGTAGCACTTTCATCTCTCTTCTGGCCCTTCTTCAGATCTATGAGACAACTGTCTCTGATGTTCAGTTTCAGCTCCTGGGACATCTTTGTCAGTTTACATGACAAAGCCACACTACAAGGAGAGTGTCTTCCCACGTCCCAGGTGACTAGATCCTCTGTTCAGATCAAGTACCATGTTCCATTTTGAATGTCTCCTGCCTGCCTCAGCAACCTGTAACCGGTGATTCAGCAAAGATTCGCTGCATAAGTTCACTAACCTGCCCTGGGTACCCAAAAGGTATAGGTATTAAAGGAGAGGAAAGAGAGGCCAAGCTCAGAGTGGGTGGTTTCTGACTTCAGCCATTATGCCGTGTCTTGACACCTTCCCAGGCATGTCATACCCAGAGAGAAGCAGGACTTCTTGGCATTGAGAAGCCAGCACTTGCTGTGCCTCCCTTTTACTTCATGTGCCACAGAAATCCTTTGGCATAGTTAGAGCTCTTCTGATTCAGACCTAGGTAATGCTCCAAGGCATCCATAACCATCTTTATTCCTCTTATAGTTCCCATATATGTTTAT
The DNA here is from genome assembly GCA_001685095.1 of Ellobius talpinus. NCBI lineage: Eukaryota > Metazoa > Chordata > Mammalia > Rodentia > Cricetidae > Ellobius > Ellobius talpinus. The sequence goes on along the minus strand of LOJH01003565.1, from coordinate 28,203 downwards.
CCCAATTTATATTTCTCTGTCAACTGTAGAAAGATTTTTATACTTATAACAGTTCCACTGGTGAAGGAACCATTAGCATAGGTAGATGATTCTAAGAAAAGCAGATATAGGGTTTAATGATAGCAAGCATGAAGAAGACTGAGTTTGATCCCCAGCACCAGTGTGGGGCTGGAGAGATGCTAGACAGGTAAGAGGACTTGCTAGGCCAGCATGAGGATTGGAGTTGAAGCCACATGAAAATCTCGCATGAATGTGTGCCCCTGTGATCAGAGATCTGTGTGGGGCAGAGACAGGAGCATCACTGGGGCTTTTTAGGACCCATCCTAATGCCAGGGACAGAGAGAGACACTGTCTCAAAGGAATAAAGTGGAGCGTAATAGAACAAGACATCTGCTACCCTCCGATCCTCCTCCAGCCTCTGTGTGCACACAGGCCTGTGCACCCTTGCACACCTTATACATACATCACACACAGACTCACACACACACACACACACGTGAGCACACTAGAAACAACAACAGCACCTAATTTACAAAGAAGGCCAAACATGCTGACACACATTTGTAAACTCAGTGCTGGGGAGAGGGGGACATTTCCCGGTCAGTCTAGACTAATCAGTAAGCCCCGGTTCCCAGTCAGAGACCTTAGTAAACACACGCACGCACACACGCACGTGCACGCACACACACACACACACACACACACGCAGGCAGCTCCTGAGGAACACCCAACCTTCGGTTGCTACACACACAGTCCCCCTTCGCATAGACATAGGCGCACCTGCAAATACACATGCACACATTCACGTATACACACATGCAAAAGAAAAGCCATTATCAAAAATGACTCCACATAAGAAATAAGTCTCAACTGCCTTCAAAAGTAAATTAAAGTATGTTCTATGATATTCTAAGAAATCCAAGCGTTTGATAATGTTTTCCATGGAGATAGTTTTTGTTGTTGTTTTTTGTTTTTTATGTTGCTGATGGGAGTGAGTTACTACCAGCTCTTCAGAAAGACATTTAGCAGTGCTAATCTGAAATACAAGCATGTGTACCACTGGACACATGGGTGTTTTGGTGAGGGAGGGTAACTGTCAGACACACCAGCATCCCTGTGAAATGAGTCTAAGAAAAGATTATTCATTACAGTATAACTTTTAATATAAAACTATTAGAAATAGCCCAAATGGTTTTCAGAAGTTAACTGAGTGGACAAACTGTAGTTCCCTTGGTCCATGGGAGCCATGGAGCTAGGAGAGAAAGCGAATACTCTTTTCATGGGAATATCTAATCAAGGAAGAATAAAAAGGGAGAGCTTTAATATGTTTCCTGAAACATAGGTTTTGTCTGGGAGAGGAACATAGGAAATGAATAAAATGGACTTTAAAAAATTGAGTATCTCTTTATACATGTGAATATATTACTTATTCAAGGCTGAGTTTAATTAACTTTCACAGTATATGGTTAATGTGTACAACATGATACACACACATATGGTTCACATCTGTGATACTATAGGTGTGTATGTCCATCTCCATATGGTAAAATGTGTTGCTGTTGTGTAACAAAGGAACAGACCCATCATCTATGTTTTTTAAATGTAACATTAAGAAGTCCAAATCCATGCCTCCTGGCACATGCCTACTATAATTCCAGACATTCTACTGAAAAGGTAGAGACAGGAGAGTTAAAAAATTCAGGACAGCCCATGCTACATAGCAAGATGCCGCCTAAGGGGGGAAGAACAGAAGAGGGAGAAAAGGAAAAAGACACCCCAGGGCTGCAGAGATGGCTCCGTGATTAAGAGTGCTCTCTACTTTCCAAGACGACCTGGGTTTGGTTTCCAGAATCCTCCTGGCCTCCATGGGCACACACATGTTGTACATACAAAAAGAGGCACGCATGTGCGCACACGCACGCGCGCACACACACACACACACACACACACACACAAATAGATAATTTATTTTAAGGAAAACAATCCCAAAATTTTCTAACCCAGTATTTCTTCTTTTCCTGAATTATTTCCAAATATCCCATAGACACCTGATCACTTCTGCCTCCTAACTGGATCCTCCTAACAATGGACTATTAAAGCATATCCACTCATTTTTAAATTTTAATTCCTTCCTTTATTATTATCGTGAGAGGGCATAAGCACAGTGGTACATGTGGTAGAGGTCAGAGGACAATTTCTCAGGAGTCGGTTGTCACCTTCCACCTTATGGAGGTCAGGGGACAATTTCTCAACAGTCGGTTGTCACCTTCCACCTTGTGAAAAGATGTCTGTCTGTCTAGGCTGCCGCACCTCATTCTCGGTACACTCGTGAGCTTCCAGGCCATTTTTGTCACTCTGACTCGGAGGCTGTTCATTTCCCGACTGCCCAGACATGAAATAATCACATAGAAACTGTAATCTGGGATTACAGATGTGTGCCATGGCATCTGGCTTTTTATGTACATTTTGGCACTCAAACTCAGGTCATTAAGCTTCTACGACAGCCAGTTTTACCCACTGAACCATCTTGCCTACATTCACCAAGTTGTTATAACAAAATGGAGGAGACTTCTGGACAAGACAGAGAAGAAAGGGCCCATGAATTTATCCCAATGTTTTCTAACTTGATGTCTTAACCTATTCAGATAATTCTATGGAAAGTGGATTCCACTTGCTTCCCACAAGGACTAGAGCCCTTCGAAATGACAAACTGAAAAACATTAATTCGCACTAAGCATCCTTTTTGTGGCTGGGTCTGGGGACTTGGTAGTTGTACTTGAAGGTGAGTGCAGTCAGCTTTCTCTTAAATCCTGTTCCTCCTCCTCCTGCTGTTCTCTCTCCCTTCCCCCTTTGCCTCCCTCCCTTCATCTCTCTCCCCTCTGTCCTCCTCCTATCTTTCATACACACAGAGATATTTCAAGTAAGAAAACAACCACTAGATGTGAGACTCTGTTTCTGTCAAGTAATATGCACCCAGAAGAATGCAAATATCAGTAAACCACCACAGATCAATGGTAACTCTGTCACCAGCACCCAGAGAAAAATAATAGAAACACTAGTACCCAGAGCTTCCCCTTGTGATATCACTGGGGGGTTTTCAGGATGCTTTGAATTTCTCCTGTATTTTTCAAAGTCTTTGTGTTTCATGCTTCGGCTTGTAGGTAATGGCTCCCATAATCATGTCAGATGGGAAGCATAAGCCCTAATGTTCGACAACACAGTAAGTTATCTGTCGTTTACGAGAATTTATTACTTGTTTCATTCACAAAGAGATCAGGAAAAGGCATCCAGGGGCTCCCAACGTAAGCAAATGACAAATGTTTAAGGAGATGTTAATGATGTGACTTTGACCACCGCACATTATATACATGCATGAGATCATCACACAGTGTCCAATAAATATATATAATTAGGAATGTAAGTAGCCTCATCCTAATTTATTATCCAATAAAGTGCTGCCAGTTGGATTTTTCCCCCTTTGCGCTTAAGGAAAGGCCGTAATTGGGTTACAAGTTACATTAAAGAGAAAGAACAAAGATAATAGTAGTTGTGGCTTTTAATGTTTCAATTATTGCAATTTCTACATTGAATTCACTTGAATGCTCTGATGAAAATCAGAAAGAGTCCTTCATTTGGGGTATTTCATTCCTAGTGCAAGAATGCCGTGTGTTCTCTGTTGTTGGCCCTCACTCTCCCTCTCACACTCTTGCTTGCAGCATCCAGGGTTCCCAAACCAGTTCCCACCTAGTTACTAACTCAGCCCACCATGCTCATCATTGGATATCTATTGAGGTCGGGTACTTCCAAGAGATATGGCTGTACTGTGCCCTTTATTTATTTGTGTGGCTGATAAAGTTCTAATATACATGGGTAATTTGTTACTGCCCAGCCGTTCTTGTTCTTGGAGGAATTTTTTCCCTAGGTCACAAACAACAATTGTAGATGTTGCCTTTCCTTGGAATCATCAGAGTTGGGCTCACCAAAGACCTGTGTTCCAGGAAAGTTGCTGGCATGAGCATAGAACGTTTTAATTCAGAGGTGAAAAGATCATAGAATAGTGGCTGCTCATTATGACTCTAGATTCATGAAAAAGAACTCCAAGGATCCCTTTGCCTTCAAAGACCTCTTGGTCCTCTGTATCTCTGTGCGCCCCCCACCCCAGAGGCAGAAAGAAAATGGCTTTAGAACATGATGGCTTTGAATAGGAACTCAGATGTGTGACCAGGAGAGTCTGGTTGAGTCTTTTCTTGTTTCTGTGGATTCTGATAGAGTTCTGGAAGGAGCGTTTCCCGGTAGTGGTCTAGGGGAGCAGCTCAGAGGCACTTGCTGGCCACTGCTCAGAGACCTGTTTGCTAATCTTTCTGTAATTGATTCAGAGTCTTGGCCTATCCTCTGCCAGATCATTTAGCATCGTTGACACAGGATCTTACCATGTATGTCAGTGGACCTGGGCACTGCATGTAACCCAGGTTAGCCTCAAATTCAGACTCTTCCTGCCTCTGCCTCCCAAGTACAGAGATGATAGGCACACAGCAGCCTACTTGACATTTTTTCAAGTATGAGTATATGTGTGTATGTGTATGTATGTGGGGTGCATGTGTGTAACTTTCATAAACATCCAGTCCCATTACATCCTACATTTTGACACACTTTCTACCTGAAAAAGCAATTTAACTAAAATGGCTAAATATGGTTTTCTTTGGGTTCTGCCTGGGCTTCATTGTGCCTCTTGTGTGGACTGGTGACCTTTACTGAGTTTTAGAACATGCTGGCCATGGTGTACTGGCTTGTTTCTCTTCTGGGGATTCCATCCAGGCATAGATTGTTTAGTATGATTTGTCTCACAGATCCTCAAAACTCCTGTCTCGGTTTTTCTTTTTCTCTTGTCAATTTAGTTTTCGTGATTTCTGCTGTTTTTACTTCAGCATCTACCCTTTGTTTTGCTCTTCCAATGACCAAACCCATTTCATTCTGATGTATTCTCTTTTTTTATGTAGACCACCATCACCACCTCCTCCTTTTTTTAAAAAAGATTTATATATTTATTATGTATACAGTGTTCTGCCTGCTTGTATGCCTGTAGGGCAGAAGAGGGCACAGATCTCATTTTAGTTGATTGTGAACCACCATGTGGTTGCTGGGAATTAAACTCAGGACCTCTGGAAGAGCAGCCAGTGCTCTTAACCTCTGAGCCATCTCTCCAGCCCCATTCTAACGTATTCTGAATTCTGGCTTCTCTCTCTTTGTTAATACTTTTAGTTCTTTCTGCAGAAATTGTCTCTGTCTTCTTTCATGGTGTCATATGTTTGCTTGTGTCCTGCATCATAATTGCTTTTCTGTCTTAGATGATAACACCAAGAACCTGGGCATCACAGTGAGACCCCCCATCTTACAAAACGACAAGATTGAAGCTAGGGGCTTGCAAGTTTTTGAATAGTAATAAACCTCTTTAAAGGACAGAAAAGTCCCGCGGCCACTCCCAACCCTGTTGGAATGACAGAAGGAGGAACCAGCCAAGCTTGTATGTTTCCTTTTGAACTTTGCTTCTAAGCTTTGGTCACATTGCTGTGAGAACTGGCTTGCTGTAATTGTCCATATCACAATAGAAGTCTTAGAAAGAGGAAATATTCTCGTAGAGAAAGGAAAACAAAGACAAGCCTTGGCCATTGATGACAGAACAATGATATCGATGCTCTGCTTTCCTGTCACTGGTAGAAGCACACTAGAGTGGTAGTAGTCTATGCTCACTGTGCTTTTCACATAAACTGTAGACCCATTATGGTGGGCATGTATTTGTGTGACTCGAATTTATTTCTTTAGGGAGTTGATCACTGCGGTTACCCAGACCTTTGTTTCTGTGGTCCTTGTTTTCAGATTCATCTGGATTTGTTACTGCAGTCATGCAAGTTGTATATAACACCTTGCTGAATTACAGCATAGGTCACTTCACCTCTTCATTGTGAGGATCAATACTAGGGAGTATATAGTGTGGCATTAAGCTGGCTTGTCTTTCTTAATTTTTTTATTAATTAAAAAATTTTTCTTTTATTTTACATCCCAACCTGAAGTCTCTTCCCGGTCCCGTTTCTCCCCCACCCCACTGCATCCCTCCTGCCGCCTCCATCCCCTCCTCTGTTTCTGTTTAGAAAGGGGCAGGCCTCCTTTTGGTGTCAACAAAGCATGACATATCGAATTAAGGTAGGATGAAGCTCCTCCATTTGTGTTAAGGCTGGGAAAGGCAACCGGTATGGGGAATATGTTTCTAAAAGCCAGCTCAAGTGTTAGGGACAGGCCCTGATCCCACTGCTAGGAGTCCCACAAATTTTGAGCCAACTTTCACACATATGTAGAGAGCCTAGATCTGTCCCACGCAGGCTCCCTAGCTGTAGGTCCAGAGTCTGTGACCTCCTATGAGCCCTGGTTAATTGTTTCTGTGGGTTCCCTCGTGATAATCTTGACATACCCCCCTCCCACCACACAACTGGTACAATCCTTTCTCCCTCTCTTCAACAGGATTCCCAGAGCTCTGCCCAGTGCTTGGCTGTGGATCTCTGCATTTGTTTCTATAAGTTACTAAATGAAGGTTCTCTGATAACAATTAGTGTAGTCTCCAATCTGATTACAGGAGGTGGTAAATTCTTAGGGCCCTCCTTGTTTTGTAGATTCTTTGGGGCTGTGGATTTTAGCCTGGTTATCTTTTGCCTTACGTCTAATATTTACTTATGAGTGAGTACATACTGTGTTTGTCTTTCTGAGTCTGGATTACCTCACCCAGGATGTTTTTTTCTAGTTCCACCTATTTGCCTACAAATTTCATGATGTCGTTGCTTTTTTTAAACAATGTTTTTAATGAGTAATACTACATTTGTAAATGTACCACATTTTCTTTATCCATTCTTTGGTTAAGGGGCATCTAGGTTGTTCCCAAGTTTTAGCTATTATGGATAATGCTGCTATGAACATAGTTGAGCAAGTGTCCTTGTGATATAATTGAGCATCCTTTGAGTATATAGTCAATATTGGTATAGCTGGGTCTTGAGACAAATTTATTCCCAATTTTCTGAGAAACTTCCATATTGATTTCCAAAGTGGCTGTGCAAGTTTGCACTCCTACCAGCAATTGGAGGAGTATTTCCTTGTTCCACATCCTCTTCAAGATAAGCTGTCATCAGTGTTTTTTTTTAATCTTACTGGCTTGTCTTCTTTGTGCTTATTCTAGCATTATACTAAAAGTAGGACTCATTTAAACCTAAGTGTGTGTGTGTGTGTGTGTGTGTGTGTGTGAGAGAGAGAGAGAGAGAGAGAGAGAGAGAGAGAGAGAGAGAAGAGAGTGCGGCATTTGTCCTCAGCCTGATGTTTTGTGGTCCTAGTTAATAGGGAAGCCCTGCAGACTATGCCCTTGCTCCTAGACAGCTCAGGATCAGTGTGTTGTGCAGGCAGAGGCTGTTTGTTTGTTCCTGGCCACCCAGACCCGAAACAATCACACAGAAACTATATTAATTACAACACTGCCTGGCCAATCACTTAAGCATATTGCTAGCTGGCTTTTCTATCTTAAATGAACCCATTTCTATTATTTTGTATTTTACCATGAGGCTTGTGGTTTACCAGTAAGGTTCCCGGGCATCTGTCTTCTTAGGCAGCTACACAGCATCTCTCTGACTCTGCCTTCTTTTCTCCTCTATCTCTGCTTGGGATTCCCACCTTGTTTTATTCTGCACTGTCATAGGCCTAAAGCAGCTTCTTTGTTAACCAATGGTAATAAAACATATTCACAGCATACAGAGGGGAATCCCGCATCAGTCTTACTTGGACACAATGTTTTCACAGTAGACTTTAAATTTTTCTCCTCAGATCATAACATCAATGGAAGTTCCGAACAGAGTTTGTAGAAATGTAAAATTCAGTGGATTCTGTGCCTCCTTGATTCAGGGAACATGAAAAATTCCCAATTAGGTGGCTGCTCCATGAACCTGAAATGCATCTTTCTCACTGCCTCCAGTGAGGGCATGGGAGAAGTGCTCTAACCCGGAAGCCTTTCTGGTTACAACAGTGTTCCTTAGGTATTCCTGCTTGGTGCGCTAATGCATTTCGTTGAGTGTATTCTTCTCAGTTGCCAAACTTATTCAAGGACTGTCCTTGTTTCCCAGTCCAGGAAAATAAGCTGATCAGCCGTCATATCTCCCCACCAAAAGAAAAAAGACAAACTGCCTAGACTGCAGAGCAAAGGGAAAATCAACCAATATGTTACCTTCCTTTCTGCGTGTACTGAGGCTGTAATACTGTGTACTGTGTCTCAGCACTGTCTGTGGAAATCTCATCACGTTCTGTTTTAATCTTGAGTTAAAGAAGGGCACGGTTAGCAATGTCTTCTGTTTTCCGCCTCTGGGTGTATCCCTGGGGCTGAGTCTTGCTCTCCCTCCCCTCTCACTGCAAGCATTTGGTAGTCTTGCTTAGGTGGTGTGTTCTGCAAGTAGCTACTTTTCTTTATTGTGGGAATTTCTCTTAAAGCTATGTCATGCTTTCGCACAGACAGAATGCAAACACGTCCGTGATTTTTGACAGTAGCTGGGATCTATGTGGAGTAGGAGGCTTTTCAAAACGTTTTGCAGCCAATATGTTTACTCTACTCCACCAGCCATGCAGGGTGATAGGGTATATCACCAGTTCTCAAAATGGGCTGCAACAGGAGGTCAGAATGGAGCATAGATTTTCTAACACAGCATGTTAGATGAAATGATTTTGTGTACTTTGAAGTGGAAAATTCAATCAGAATTTTCCACACTTTTTAGTTAAAGCAACACTGTTGCTTTTTGACGAAAGGTGGGCTCAGGAAAATGCAGCATCAGACACAAGGGATCTAGCATATAGTTCCTGGGCATAGTAAACAATAATCTTTTTGCTTTGTAATTTAATGAAAGCCACATAAGATTTAACAAAACAAGGGCTGCTTAAAATACATGGCTGTAGAACGCTTGGGCCATATGTGGGTATGTGTAGCATGTGTTTGGATGGTATTGAAGCCCTTTAAGAAGTTTGCTTTTCATTAAGAGGTGGTCTTCATGCTTGATAAATGGCAATTTCAAGTGCCTAGATAATCCATTTGGGTTTAAATAGAGCTATTTGGAAAGCACCTGAGAGTCCTATCAATAATACAAGAATGGAATAGATTCTCTAAGCTTTCATTGAAGTAGGCTTAGAAGTGTATTTAAATTCGTTACTAGTTTTTAATCTGTCTTTCAGTGTGCTGAACATATAGATCAGCACAATAACTCATTATGGCTGAATACTTGGCATTCTGCAAAGGCAAAACCCTGCAGTTGTTGTGTCAGATGTGTGCATACATATTTCAGATAGAATGGTAACAATGGGAAAGGGCTTGCTCTGGGCCACATCCATCGCTAGACGTTTTATGTGTATTCTTTTATCGAATCCTCCTAACAACAGAGAACTGTAATTGTCACTGATGAAAGAAAGTCACAGACAGGGCACACAAGTTGCCCAAAGTCATGGGCAAAATGAGGCTGGCGCTCACCTTGCCGTGCAGACTCTGGAGTCTTCTGATCCACTGAACCTTGCTACTTTTTGGAGACTCTGCCCACCAACCTCACCCCTGTCAGAACATTCATCCTGATGATTCCAAGGATGCATGGGTCGTCATATGGGACTTAACATCTAAAATATGTATATGTATTTCTCAATGTCATGTGAGTCTTTCACAGTTCAGTTTAGCCACTCTTTTGGAATTTTGACTGATAACACAGCTAAATGTGTGTTATTCTGCTTGCTTTTTCTTCTGTTTAAACCTAGTATGAAAATGATAGACATTTTTTTTAAAAAGGGGGGATACAAATTCATCAACTTGTCTAAATAATGAGATGCTTTGAGTGACCTTCTAGGATCCCCAGCCTCAGATTTGTCTTGCTTCCAAGTTTGTTGTCCCCCTCCCCTGCCCAATGCTTTGCTTACATTTTTAGACATTATCATGTGACTCTATCATTGTGTTTTCAGCTGTGTTCTATGGGAAAGAATCCAGACTCAGTATTCCATTTCATACTTGCAAGGCAGTCCAGAGAATTCGGCCCAAGGAAGCACACCTTTGCTCCAGTGCAGTGTACACATCCATCCAGTGCTGTCTAGTGTGCTTGTTAAGTTTGCGAGAGGACCTTCTAGGTGCAGTTCCTTGGAAACCAGAGTGGACGCCCCCCTTCACCAGTGTTGGAGTGGCTGTGTTCATGTGGGGCAAGTGTAGAGAGCTACTGCTTGGAAATCTCTTTCTAGTTTGGATAATAACAATAAGTTACATTAGGAACATCTTCTTCAAGCTCAAATTCAAATGTCTACCCCAGTCAGGGTCCTTGTGATCACAGAAGTCACAAGGGACCATTTGACTTCGAAGGGAGGATTGTGTCTTTCAGCAAAAGGACCAGAAGTCAGTCTTTGGGAAGAAGCAATTAAAACCCCAGAGCCTTTTATCGCTTTTGATGCTTAAAAAAAAGCAGAAAACCTCCCTGCATGGAAATATTTTCTGCTAATTAACTGTCACAAATGCGATGCCATTAAGCTCCGAGTCTCTTTGGTTAACTTCAAAGTCATTAGTGCACACTGTGAAGCTCCCCCAAATTTATTTTAGGAAAAGGGAAACAAATTGACAGATCTGTAATCAATGCCTCCAAGGCTTGTTTCTGATGGAACATAGGTCAGTTTACAGGCTCCTTGGTCCTATTCTCTGGGAAACACAAAGAGGCCTTCACTCAGGGCATCTGGGCCATCTTGGCATGTGCTGTGTGTTAGGGTCCACAGTTCGAGCTGACTGGTGCAAGTCAGTAGGAAGGACTTTTGGAAGATGTCTAACCCGGCATGTCCTTATCTGCAAGGAATAGAAAATGAGCCGCTTAGATGGAGGTTTCTTTCTCGCACATGAAAATGGGTATGAAGGAATTGTCCACAGTGAGCGTGCAGCATTAGAACAGCATCGTCAAGGACAGAGGCTGCTTTTGTCTGCTCTCCGCTGTCCTTAATGCAATGCTTTGGGCATTGGCGGACTATCACAAGAGTTTTCGAGATTCAGCCTCCGTATTTGGAAAATACTGGTAATCTTCCCATGCTTCAGGATAGTGGTAAGGCTTCCCAGAAGCCAGTGAGAACACGCATGGCACAGCCTAGCCCTGCAGTAGTGGCCATGTGCTACTGGAGTAAAGGTGTGATCTAGGAGACAGGACACCCATCTTCCTCGCAGGTCCCAATTCCAGCATGCTTCTATCTGTACATTGGAGAAAATACTAAAAATAAAAGAAAGGAAAGGAAAAAATATTCAAGTTCAGTATACTGGTGAGATGACTCGGCAGTTAAGGGTACATATTACTTTGCCATAGAACCCGAGTTCACTTCCCAGCATCCACATGAGGGGAGGCGGTTGAGGGCGGGGCAGGGGAAGCTTACCACTGCCTGAAATCCAAGGGGATCTGTTACTTCTGGGTTCTGAGTGCACATGCACTCATGTGTACATAACCACACACATACGTACCACACACACATCACACACACACACACAGCACTTGGCCTCTCTCTTACACACACACACACACACACAATAAATCTTTAAAAAATATTTTTGAAAATGTCAGATTCTGTACTCTGTCACAAATAGGATCTATTACTTCCTAAGTGAAATACATCCAAATCAATTGTTTATGTTACTGAGCCATCTCTCTTTACAATAAATTTCAGTCCTGTTAGAGGCTTACATTCACATTATCGATTATTTGAATATGTGAGCCATTAGTCTCCATGGCGTGCATCCATTTTGCATGTATATTTTGTGTTGTCTTTTGCATTTAGATAGAGAGGAATAGCCTGAAGAAAGTAGACTTGTGGGTATTAGCTTCATATAGTTTTTCAGGCGCTCCCTTGAGCTCATCTACCAATAAATTTCCTCACTAAAACAGTCCTTCAGAACAGTGACTGCTTAATAAACCACGAGGTAGCCTTAGTAAATAAAAATGATTCATCTCACCAGAGGGTTTAAACCCTCTGTCCCTTGTCAGACAGTCTTCTGCCCTGCTTCCAAGTTCCATAAAAAGCCTTTTCTTTTTGTATTAAGGTTGTCAGTAATTTTAATGGAACCTTTGAATTACTGTCTGATTTTTGAAAATCAGTTCATATAAGGATACTGATTCTTTATATTAGGGGCAGTGGAAGTGTTGTTTATAGAGAACTCTTGTTGGCAAACTGGTCTTCCCGGATGGGGCTTGGAATCCAGTGTCAGTAAAACCCATCTGAAGTCCTGCTTGAGAGATAGCTGTTTAGAAAGTGAGCACAGTGATTAGTAATCCATGGTGGGTGGGGCAGAGATTTGGGTGTGCATAAATGAGAGAACGGGAGGCGGGAGTGAGGTTCTGCCTGGCGGGGTTCTTTCTAATTGCTTCGTTTTCATTCCCTGGCATTGATACTCACTTCTTTCCCAGGGCATTTTCCTGCGTAATGAGAAGACTTTGAAATCAAATCAGGCTTTCGAACACTGAGGATGCTTGCCCCAGTGCTGGTGGAGAATCCTATAGACTTAGAATGATTCTAAAAGGTGTCTCATATCCACTATATTAACTCTCTTCTTAGAAGCTTATGAACATTGTAGCTTTTATTGATTCCAGGGAATTGGACCCAACAGTAAGCAATAAAAGTCGATGGTAACTTTCTTCCCATATAGGGGTTTGCAGATCAATATTTTGAATTTACTGTAATTTGCTGGTAATGAGTGGGAGAAGGGAAAGCATTGTGGGGCCTTGTGGGGCACAGCTGTGCAGTGTGGCCTTTTTATCTCAGCTCACTAAGGGTCAGAGGCTTGCCCCAGTAGCAAGGAGCACAGTTAAGTGGCAGGGTTGATACACTTATTTATCAAAAAAGGCTCTTAAGTTTATTCTAAGGACAGAAAGAAGTCAAATCTTGCTCACAGTGACCTTGCTTTTATACAGAAGCTGAAGGAACTTCCAGTTTGCATTTTCGTAAGAGCAATTATGTTGAACATCTTGCATTGGTGTTTGATGTCCAAACGGAGGATGGGCCTCTTAATGGAATAACTGGGTGTGTCTTTGCTGGAGTCTTCACTGAACTGAGGCCAGGTTCAAGTCTCAGGACCAACAGGACGAAGGTGTCTGGACTGTTGCTAATGACCTTGACCCATGTTATGTAGGCCTGCCTGCCTCCCTTAGAGAGTCTGAGCACATATTTAGGTGGAAAGTGCCGGCGTCTAGGGTGTTGGGAACTGTCAGCACAGAGCAGCGTGAGCACACTGTTGTGGTTCTGGATGTGTCCTGGGATAAGGTGGGCGAGCCTAGTTTTGTAGCTCAGGAGACTGAGTTGTGAAGGAGGCAGGGGAGGTTCTGCAGGGTGCTTTGTAGCATTGCCTTGGGTTGAAATAAAGCTGTGGCTGTAAGTTTGTCTTTTTGTGTATGATGGATTTGTGTTTCTTTTGCGTGTGTGATGTGTGCATGTCTCTCGCTCCTTTCTCCCCTCTCCCCTCTGTGTGTGTGTGTGTGTGTGTAAACCAGAGACAGCCTCAGATTTTGTTACTTAGATAACCATCCTTTTTTTAAAAAAAAAAGAAAGAAAGGACATCTCAGGCCAATTTAAGAAGGGACCTCCCGTTTTTTTTGTTTTGTTTCTTTTTTTGGTTGGTCAGTTGGTTTGTTTAACTTGAGTTCTGAGGATTGAACTCAGGTCCTTGTGTTTCAATGGACCATCTCCCCAACACAATAAATAGATCTTTAAGCATTAACCCCAATGGATCTAATCTTTTTTTGGCTGTAGCTTCTTTTGTTTCAGAAAGTTGATTTTCCAATATGACTCACAGTAGTTTCTGTAACTCTTAAAATTGACACAAAAATTTTCCTTAGAAAGAGTTCTTTTGTTCTTGGTGAAATTGAACACATCATGTACAATATGACTGTGGGCCAGAAGCTGTTAACCTTGAGGTAGCCCATGCACATGGCATGCCACATAGTAAACACTCAGTGAAGTGCAGCTGTCAATCACATATTTGTCCGGTATTGTTCAACAGAGCCCCGCAGAGAAGCTCGCGACCTTAGCCTTCCAGTGGACGTCTCTTTGGCAAAACTGAGAACACACGTGTCTGATTTCCAGGATTGATGTTCTGACATCAAGGGCATAATGTGTTAGGAAGTCTCCCAAACCACAGTAATTGATTGGCAAGGAAGCTTGTTTTACTTGCTCATTTACTTAGAGTTAGCTGATTATTTGGCGTGTTATGCCTTTTCTACTGGAGGAAAAAGTCTGTGTTAAAAAGTAACAGGCTTGCTGACTGTGCTTCAAATAAAATCAGAGTCTGTAAAAGCAATTGAAGTGTCAAATCTGCTTAGAAGAAGCTGGCCAAGTCAGTTGTGCCTCTCATTTCAGAGAGATGCTGGCAGGGTACTAGCCACTCTGAAGTCCCTTTGAAGACAACATGAGGGGAGGCTGGTACAAATACACCCAGCTATGTCCGGGTAAGGAAGGCACTTTCTGTTCCCTGGATGGGGCAGGTTCGGATTTAAGGATACGCTAAGACATTTGCCACCGTTCCTTCATTGGTGAAACAGGAATAATGGTGAAGATGAAATAAGCCAGTGTTTGCCAACATGCATCCAGCATGATATTTTTGATGTAGGTCAGTTCACTATAGACACACACCGTTTACGTGAAAACTGCAGAGTAGAAAAGGAGATTGTCATGATGCTAACTTCCATACAAGCCTGGGAGACTGGCTTTGCCCGTTTCTTTGCAGCCCTATCCCTGCTCCTGTACTCTGGAACCCTGTTGGTAACTTACACATTTTACTGTTCCCTAGTCCATTTCAGATTTTCAGTTTTTGTCTTCTGAAAGCCCTCTGTGCTTTTACATCCTGAAGCCCCCCTTCCTCATCTATGGGTAGCACTCTCTCCTTGTCCATCATGGCTCTTCTGACTTTCCTAGAAGCCAAGCATGTCTTCTCGTACCCTTGCGATGCTGTGTGCCCAGTCCTATCTTTAGCCTGCCCAATACTGCCTGCCTTTCTCTACCTCATCCTTGGTCCTAGTGCTCAGCCAAGCTCTCAGGATATTAGAATGAGCCTCTAAGACATCCCTACTCATTTGCCATCTATCACCTGGCCATGTTCTCCTTTTGACTTGCTCCCTGGAGTCCCCCTTGCACAGGATAAATGCAGGATCTTTGAATAGAGTCCATAATGTGGCCACACTCCCGCCTTTGCACTCTGTCCTGTTGAGTTTTCTTTCTTCTATACTTCCCAGCCATTCTAAGGGTTCACCCCTACCCATCTTGCCCTCCACCTTCCATCCCTGCAGTACTTCCTCAGCCCGACCTGAGGCTGCATAGCTAACCTTTTGCTCACAGTAGAAGGAGCACTCAAAGGACACCAGCAGAGTATTGTGTCACTTGGGAATATTTGAATCATAAAAACAAAACACAACTGGTTTAAGCCACAATAGACTTCTTTGGTTCACGTATCCTGAAAGTTGAGAAATATTCAAGGAGGGATCCATTGTTTCACAAGGGTCACCCGGTGCCTGACTGCTCTCCGTCTTCCCCATCCACCTTTGATGCCCATCATGAGCTCCCTACCTCTCCTGCTAACTCTCTTGGATGAGGCACATGCTCCAGCCGCTGTTACCATCCACCACCATGAGGCCAAGAGATGGTCTTTCCTGGGCTCCCCAAGCAAACATCGTTTTACATCTGCTTTGTCCGGGTTGGACCACATGCTGTCTCTCAACTCATTACTTTGGTCAAGGAAAATGAGCTCTGCTATTGCTCACTTAGTCAGAGCGGTGGTCCTCAGCCTTCCTAGCTCTGAGACCCTGTAAAAACTTCCTCCTGGTGTGATGACCCCCACATTAACATTATTTTCATTACTATTTCATAACTGTAACACTGTTATCAATTGTAATACACATATCTGTGCATTCTGATGGTCTTAGGCAGCCCCTGTGAAAGGGTTGTTTCACCTCCAGGTTGAGAACCACCTAGAGGCTATGGACCGTGTTGGTTCCAACAGAAGTTGCCATCTTTTATAAAAGGGCATGGCATGTCACGTGGGCAAGGGGCAGTACTGACCCTCAGGAAAACCAGCATCCCCATCCTTTGCTGTTGAATACATTGAAGAGCCCTCCTGTGTCCTGGGCCTTTTCACACTGCATTTTACACTGAGTGGAGTCTTTTATTCCCAGAGCTGGCTTGGTCTCTGCCATGTCAACCTTTACTAAAAAGTGTGTGATTGAATAAAGGAAACCCATTTTGCTTGCTTTCATCCCCAAATGTGCCCTTGTCTTCACCCTTGGCAGAAGATTTTTGCCTTCACGAGAACTGAATTTATAGACCCACAACTGAATAACTTCACATTTACTCTGAAAATGTGTCCGTTTCCCTTGTGCTAGGGGCAAAGCTGATGTCCCCTTTGTCCTCCACATCATCCTCACCATCGTTAGCCTCCCCTTGCTTGTATTTTCATTCAACCCCCCTTCTCTTCAGCCACTCACATCACCACTCTGATGTACTGGCTGTGGTTTGGGTTAAGGTTTCTTGGTGTGTTCCCCAAAGGCTTATTTCTTGAAAGCTTGGTTCTTGGCATGTCAGCATGGAGAGAGGAGGAGACCTTTAAAAGGTAGAACCTACTGAGACATAATTAGTTACTTCTATCAGGGATGCCGTACTTACAGGAGATAAGATGTGTTCAGGGGGTTGTGGCCGTATATAGGATGCCATCTGCAAGAGGTGTAACTGTACCTCTGTTGGAACCTTGGGTCCTACAAGAGTGGGCTATTACAAAGAGAGTTATCCTGGCCCCCGAGTCCCTCTGACTTTCTCACCACGTACTCTGTAGCATGCTCTAACCATTGCTACCGTCCACCATGAGGCCAAGAGATGTTCTGACTTGGATCCCTAGCCTCCTGAATTGTGAACTGCACAAACCTCTTATGTTAAGAACTATTCCACTGTAGGTATTTTGTTGTAGCAATGGGAAGTGTTCTGACATCCTCTTATTTTCACAATGGATGTATGTAGGGAAATGGTACTGGATGACGTGTGTGTGTGTTTGTGTGTAGTATATGTGGAGGGATGTGTACAAGCCTGTGCATGTGAGTTGAGGCCAGAAGAGGACAGTGGGTAGCCTGCTCTTCCCTCTTGAAACAGGGTCTCTTATTGAGCCTGGTGCTAGATTGGCAGCCAGTGAGCCCCAACGATCCTAATGTTTCCATCCCCAGCAGTGTTGGGGTTATGGGTGTATTGTGCACACCTGACTTTTTAGGTGAATACTGGAGATCTGAGCTCAGGGTCCTGTGCTTATGTAGCAAGTGTTGATACCAAAATGAGCCAGCTCCCAGCCCTCAGTTTCGTTTTTCATGCTGTTATCGGATGGGCTTATTCCCTGGTCAATCGCTAGTGTCCTGTGGACCTTTTCCACAACAATGCTTAGTATCCTGTCCGGCCAGCCAGCTGGTTTTATGATTGTAGATAGAAAAAGGGAACTAGCAGGAAGTGAGGGGATGCTTTGGGATCCTGTACTTGCCTCCCTGCCCCTTGGACTTCACAGGTGTGGTCTAGGTAAAGGTGTACACGTTTAAACTTTACTTTTTCTATTTTTACTTTCTTCATCCAGAAAGATGTATGCTTCCGGGACAGTTTCCTGAAGCTTTCAAGGGTTGAGAATCAATGTTGCCTTCTTCTCCAGTTCAGAAGGAAATAGTACTATGTGTGCTTCAGTTCTGTGACACAGCCTTTCTGTCCTCTGCCTTCAGGCCTAACACTTGGTAACAGAGTCAAGAAAGTGAGCCAAGCCTGCCTTTAGGAGAGCTGCCCTCTGGGTGACCCCACCCCTGGCTGCTGTTCTGCCTGTGTTTGGCAGGGAGCATTTGGCTGTAGAATGGTGCCGCCGTGCGTGTCAGACTGGTGTATAGGTCTTTCACCTATACCACTTCCCGCTCACACAGGAAGTAACATCACAGCTCAGCTCTCATTACTGAAATGACAGCCTAGTTAATTAATGTTTCCTAAAAGGAAAAAAGAAATTCTTGAAGCATAAGGTTTATGCAAACTAGTAGACTTTAAAGGAACTTAAAATAGCTAAAATAAACAGTTGCTACACTTTTTCCTCCCTCTGGCTCTCTAGGGGTGGCGCTAAGGCACTGGCATTTTTAATTTCACTTCCCGGATGACATTAACGTATAGTCAGGTTTCAGAATCTCCGCTTCAGCCAAGCCAGCCAGTGCTCAGAACTTCTGTTTGAGCAGAGTGATTCATCCCCGTAATTTTCTCTCCCCTGTTAGCGTTTGCACATCCAGGTGAGACTGTGCAGTCTTGCACCTGCCGAGGCCTCTTTGTTCATTGCCTGTCAGGGTCTTTTAAGTAGGGCCGCGTTTCCTTTTCTCCTCTGCCTCATATGTTCCCATCTGTGGCCTGAAATGTCATTACTGTGCACAGCCTGGTTTTTTGAACTCTCCTTAGATGAATAGGGAGATAGCGGCTAGCAGGTCGACGTCGTCACCCTCAGTGTCAAGATGAAGATGCTTGTGACTAAAGGAAGACACAGCCTCCTCCTTTCTGGAAAGTTCTGGGAGATAGTTTGTTCTGGTTGTTGCCATTTTGTTTGTTTTCAGGGTTTGGGGGAAGCAAGCGACATAATCTTCAAGTTCCCAACTCTATCTGGAGGAGTCCCCTGGGCATGAATTTGGTGGCTTTGGCCCTATTTCTTTTTGTAGTTGCGAAAGAAGCCCGTAATCCTTTTCATGGCCCACTTGGCAGCTGGAGCAAGACACCCAGAAGCCAACCATATGACATAGGAACTGTGAGATAAAGCTGTGGGGACAGTTAAAGGCACAACCTGCAGGAGGCGCTCTCTGACACATTTCTAGGTGCATTAACCATTGTGTTCTTGGACGTAGCTTCCAGGTTCTGACCTGATTTCTGACGCTGCCCAGTCATCTTGTTGCCATAAAGCATGGATGTTTGGGCCCACCAAAAAAACTTTCCATGGCAGCCGCCTTAAGTTTCTGTTGCTTTGAAGAGCCCCAGCTAGTGCTAGTCTGACACTCCTTTCTTGTGTCTCCATGGGTCCCTCTTCTGCCCATCTCTCCTTCCTACTCTCCTCTCTTCCCTTCCTCCTGTGCTTATCTTATTACTCTCCATCCCATCCTAGGTGCTGAGGACTCCAGCATTCGTCTCTAGTCCCAGCCCCTTTCTGGAACCCAGATTCATCCATCCATCCGCCTGTGCAGATACTTCAGACAGCCCCATAGGGACAGTTTTGGTGTCACCCATTTGTGCTGAGCCTCTCTTCCATCAAATTCTGAGTACCTAGGGCCCCTGATTTTGACTCCTCTGTGTGTTTTATGTTCCACTTCCAGCTCTTTAGTACAGTGTAGACACATTCTTCATATAGAAGTACCTAATCTTCATTGCTGGTCTACACAGTCTTCTCCCACTTAGACCATTTCTATAGCTTTCTGAATCACAGCATTAAATAAAGCCTTCTGACAAACTTGAATATTTTAATTACTTGTTCATCCCTTTCCTCTCTCACCCCCAATATCCCCCATTTAATTTACTTGAATGGGGGGTAATTTTAGATTTCTCGAACATCAGAGAATTCCTGTGTATCTTCTTCCCAGGTTCCCCAAATGTCAACATAGCATGTCACATAACCTCGATACGCTGTCATAACGAGGAAAGTCACACTAGTGCTTTGCTAACAACTCAACTACAGACATAGGGTTGTTGGTTGGTTTTGGAAGACAGGGTCTCACTGTGTAGCCCTGGCTGGCCTGGAACTCATAGAGATGGACCTGTCTCTGTCTCCCAAGTGCTGGGGTTAAATGCTTGGTGACCTAGTCCTGTGTTCTGTTCAACTGTGTTTTATCACTGGGCAGTGAACTAATATGCTTTTCTTGATCCAGGATCCAAGCAAGATTCTACACTGAATTTAGCATCCTACCTCGTCAGTATACTCTGATCTCTGATGGTTTCTTTTCTGCTCCCTTATATTTTTGTGGGCTTTGTTTTACAGGCACTGGGATCTCTCTCTCTCTCTCTCTCTCTCTCTCTCTCTCTCTCTCTCTCTCTC
>LOJH01003564.1:12808-38635 GCA_001685095.1 Ellobius talpinus | reverse complement strand
AGTGGTTTGAATAGGTATGGTCTCATAGACTCATGTCTTTGAATGCTTGGCCCATAGGGAGTGGCACTATTAGGAGGTGTGGCTTGTTGGAGTAGGTGTGGCCTTGTAAAAGAAGTGTGTCACTGTGGAGGTGGGCTTTGAGGTCTCACACATGCTCAAGCCATGCCCAGTGTCATAGTTTCCTTCTGTTACCTGCGGATCATGACAGAACTCTCAGCTCCTACAGCACCGTGTCTGCCTGCATGCCGCAATGCTTCCTGCCATGAAGATAACAGATTAGACATTTGAACTGTAAGCCTGATCCAATGAAATTTTTCCTTTGGAGTTGCTTTGGTCATGGTGTCTCCTCACAGCAGTAGAAACACTAAGACGACCCCCACCCCACTTGTCTGTCTGTGGTGTATACACATGTGCTTGAGGGTGTATATGCACACATGTGTGATCAAGCAGAGGCCAAAAGCTGATGTGCTGACGTAAGATGTCTCTCTCCATCACTCTCCACTCCATTTTTGAGGCAGAGTCTCTCACTGAATGGGAAGCTCATCTGCTTGGCTAGCTGGCTGGCTAGTGAACTCAGTGATCTCCACTCTTCCAGCAC
Source organism: Ellobius talpinus (assembly GCA_001685095.1). NCBI lineage: Eukaryota > Metazoa > Chordata > Mammalia > Rodentia > Cricetidae > Ellobius > Ellobius talpinus. Next base: position 38,037 of record LOJH01003564.1, on the reverse strand, counting down.
CGAGGCTGCAGGTGCCAGTCACCTCCCTGTCTTGTCATGTATGTGCCAGAATCAGAGCTCAGCTCCTCAGGGTTATGTGGCAGGGACTTGGCCATCTCCCCAGCCACCCAGATCATCCTCTATATTCTAAGGGACTTCTGTGTTGGAGACCTAGCTGAGACTGAATCCTGCTATTGAGAGTTCTTCCACTCAATAGAGGCCACATGGAGCTCCTGTGCCCCTGAGATGTGGCCAGCCCCAATTAAGATGGGCCAGAAATGCAAAATATGCCCAGGGTCTTGAAGACTTCGTGTGACTTCCCTTAGCAAGTAGAAGATCCAGTAATCATTTTTTTTACATTGATTCTGTGTTTAAATGATCATACTTGGGATAGAATAGTTCAAGTAGAATATATTACTAAACCTATTTTGGAATTTTTAATATACAAAGAGAAAATTTAAAATTATGCATACGGCTCACTTTGTGTTCTGTTGCCTACTGCTGCTGGTCCAGATCTCGGTTGTCTTAGAATTCTGAGATTTTACAGTCAAACCAGAAAGGCCAACATTTTGTCTTACCCACCCGCCTTGCAAACCTCAGAACATTTTCCTCAGGTTCCAAGATAAGAAACTTCAATACTCTATACTTTACCCATTCATTCCAAAAGTCATGAGAAGGGCGTCGAAATTAGGGCCCTTATCAGTCAGCAGCTCCAAAAACGAATTGAATTTTTATTTTTCTCTTAAGATGCAGGAGCTCCTCCAGCATGTACCTGTCCCGTTGCAAACCTCAGCTCGTATAGTTAAGTGTTAACTAGCTGGTGCTGGTTTTGTGTCAATTTGACGCAAGTCAGAGTCATCAGAGAGAGAGGAGCCTCAGATGAGGAAATGCCTCCATGAGATCCAGCTGTAGGGTGATTTCTCAATTAGTGACTGACTGGGGAGGGACCAGCCCACTGAGGGTAGGGCCATCCCTGGGCTGGTGGTCCTGGGTTCTATAAGAAAACAGAATGAGCAAGTCATGAATACCAAGCCAGTAAGCAGCACCCTTCCATGGCCTCTGCGTCATCAGTTCCTGCTTCCAGGTTCCAGGCCTGCTTGGGTTCCTCTCCTGATGTCCTCCAAAGGACTATGATCTGGAAGTGTAAGTCAAATAAACTCCTCCCCAACTTGGCTTTTTGTGTTTTGCTGCAACAGAAACCCTAACTAAGACAGTTAACTAACACAGTGCCTGGAAAGCCCTGATTGGCAGTTCCATTAGGGGTAGCCGTGGTGGGAAATACTTAGGAATGGCAAACCATACTCCCGTCCGCTGCCGTAGCTTGATACTCAAGACAGATTTCTTGGAGTAGAACTCTGGAGATTTGAACACCAGCATCAACCTTCACTGGTAATTACAGGACCTTGAGAACCCCACTTCCCCAGACGGAAGCTTTAGCATCCATAAACCTGGGCAGGTGGCCGCTAAGGGTCCTGCCGTCTTTTGCAGTGGAGTTCAGTAATTCCGCTTTCCACATTACATCTTCATTAAGGCAAGTTCCCTGATTTATCTCGTGACTGATAAACAACAATGGCTCAGCAGGTACAGGTATGAAGCACAAGTAATAAAAACTCAGAGAGAGAAACTGGGGTTCAAACTGAAGCTCAGAAAAGCAAAACAGCCAGGCACTGGTTCTTACCTCGACCCTCAGTCTGAAATGATGATCCTGCCTCCAAGAATCGCAGAATGAGACTCAGACTGAGAGCTGTCTCTTCCCGTTTTATAATCCTCTCTATGCCTGGTGTTAAAGACATGTACCACTCGGTTTCTATGGCAACTAGTGTGGTTGCTGGGATGAAAGGTTTGTGTCACCACTGCTTGGTGTGGAAGGTTGGCCAGTGGGGCTGTTTTACTCTCTGATCTTCAGGCAAGGTTTATTGATTAAAATACAAATGAAATGCCACTACACAGGTACTTGCCACCGTGCCTGACGTGTTAAAAGGACAGAACTAATTCTTGCAAGTTGTCCTCTGACTTCCACTTGCACACCTTGGGGCACACATCAATACATGCAATTTAAATATAAAGAAACATTAACAAAAAGTTGGGAATATTATAATAAACTTCCAATACTGTACAGGAGTTTTCTGTCCAAAGAAACTTTCTTCTTCTAAGTTTGGCATTACAAGATCTAACCTGCAAAGGTTCCTCCCTTCATTATTTCATAATGAAAGTCATATCTGCTCCGTGCAATCACCTCAGCTTGGTTGTCTGATAGTGTCTCTCAAGAATGGAGAAGGTGGTGGAAATGGTGGCGCACACCTTTAATGCCAGTACCCGGGAGGCAGAGGCAGGTGAGTCTGAGGCCAGGTTACGCCCCTGAGTTTCAGGACAGCCAGATCTACATAGTAGGACCCTGTCTTGAAATAAAAAGGAAAAAAGAAAGGAAAACTGTAAAGATTATTTCCCGCAGTCCTATAGTTTCTTTCTTAGTATCTATCATGAGGAAATTAGAAAACTGAACCGAAGTTTACACGGCCAACTAATGAACCCAACTGCTTACACATAGCAAGTTCCTACTAGCTGCTAGGGGCTCCACGCAGGTAAGTGGTTAGACACAGAGACAAGACGCAGAATAATGTGATCACATTAACAGTGTTTTTGTTTTGTTTTTGTCTTTTCAAGCTGCTTTGTCATGAGAAAATCCTCCTAATACTGTTTTAAAATCAAGATGGAAGAAAAGTCCTTAAAACTGAACCAGGGACCGTGACGTCCACCTTCAGACTCTGCAGGCACCTGCGCTCACACACGCCGCTCCTAGACAGCTACTTAGTTCTATATAAATAGATTCTTTCGGGTAAAAAGAAGAAAAAGGACTTTTAAAGGAAACTCCCTGTGCTTTTGTAGGTCTTACAGTGTTAGAGGCAGTTTTTGGTTCTCTGGTGAATCCATAGCCAAGCTGGAGAGCTTGGCAGCTCTCTTTAGGAAAAGATTCCTCACTGAGTAATTAGTGCCCCAGGAGGCCCCAGATTAAACTAAAGGAAGACTTGAAACACAGCTAGGAAATAACTTTATAACGTCAAATTTCGCCCTTCAGATCAATAATACAGGGAATAGTTGGAGTGAACTTACAGAGGTGGGGGCACCAGCTGGAAGGGAAACCTTCCCAAGGACCTGTCATCTGTCGTGACAGAAGACACTTATGATGGCAGAAGACACACATGTTTGTTTCTTACAGCGCTGGAGGCTTGAAGTCCAAGGCATGGCAAGCCTGGCTTCTCCTTAGCCAGGAATCCCTCTTAGTCCCTGTAGCTGTGAGTTTCTGTGGCGTTCTCTTTATACTTGCTGTCTATGTTTGGATTTGTTGCTTGTTTTTGATAATTTTATGTCTGTATAGAATATATTGCGATCATACTCACAAACCCCTACTTATTCTCCTAACCCTCTCCCACGCCCACTGAGCCCCTTCTTTTCTCAACCAGTCACCTCCTGTTTTAATGTTATTTGTGGGCATGTGTACATGAGTGTGTGTTTGTGTGTGTGTGTGTGTGTGCTTCTATGTGTGTAAGTGTGTGCCTGTGTGTTTGTGTGTGCATGTGTGTTTGTGTGTGCAGGTAGCTACAGCTACTGTATGACTTCAGCTCTGCCACGGCCAGAGGACACTGCTTCATAACAAACCTCCTCATCCTCCGGTTTTACGATCTTCTACAGCGTTCCCTGAGCCGTGGTGGGGGGGGATGAAGATGTCCTGTTTAGGGCTGAGCATCCAGCAGCCACATTTGCCTTTCTTCTCATGAGGACATCTGCGGGTGAGATTAGCACCGCCTTCAGGATCCTCATAGTTCAGGTTCCTTAGGATTTCTTTCTCAAATGCAGTTAGAGCAGCAATGCGGTGGGGGAGGATGGCGGGAGCTAGTGCAGCCCGCAAGTCCACCAAGTCTAAGTGATCCCTCATCCGCGGTGAGGGAGCCATGCAGCTGTTTAGTCAACCTTTGGCTAAAGGTTACTTGATGGTTGGGGGAGGGGCACTGATTCTGTGCTGCTCTCCGATTGCCCTCCAGGGGTGGCAGATTTGGGCAAACTAGATCTGAGGAACTTACTGAGAGTTCCTGGAACTAGGATGAAGCTGCGTCGGTAAAGTGTTTGCCAGCACACAGGACGCCTTCCTGGGTTTGATCCTTGGCAGCACATAAGCAAGGAATGGCAGTGCACCCCTGTAATCCTAGCACTTGGGACTGGAGGCAGGAGGACCAGAAGGTCAAAGTTGTCTGACAGAGAGCTGTGAGCTGCCATGTGGGTGCTGGGAATTGAACCCAGGTCCTTTGGAAGAACAGTCAGTGCTTTTAACCACTGAGCCATCTCTCCAACCCCACATAAGACCTGTTTAATTTTTTTTTAAGAGAGAAAGAAGGAAGGGAGAGGTAGCTCTAAGGACCTTTGGGAGGAAGGTCAAGGTGTCAAGTTAGAAGAGTCAGAGTGCAATAGACCCTTTGTTTTGCCAAAGCCCTTGAACTTGACCCTGTTGATTTGTGGGGACCCCTAGATGGTCTTAACATTATGCCCTTGGGCCGTCCCTCCACACTTTTCTGGTTTTGTGTTGTTGCTGCTGCTGCTGCATTTTGTCTGTTTTGACTCTGGAGGGTAAAATGACTATCATGCTTGAGAGGAAGGAGGTGTTGCTGGTTAACACAGAGCATTTAAATAAAGACAGTCTTGGCAAACAGGTCTCAGAGTTGAAAGAAAAGATAGCCTTTGTTCTCTAAATAAAAATCCCCAGCGCTGAATAAACACAGCGCTGTTTCCCGTGCCCTCAGAGCCAGATCAGGAGCTGGGTCCATTGTGTACACAGTTCTGCTTTGGTTTAGAGCTGTTATCGGGGAAGGGCGCCTACCTAGTCCTGTTCCCTTCCAGAAAACCATTAATCCAGAGCCATTTAAATGCAGAGGGTGAAAGAAATGGGTTGTGCAGAATATTCTTTCCTGAAGTGTGGAGTTCCTGTGTTAAGCAGCAGCCTGATTCTTTCTTGACCTCTGACCCGTCTAACGCTCCCATGTCTTGCCAAGTGCCCTAGGAAAGGACCCACAGAGGAGGGTAGTTCCGTGGAAGCTGTCCACAGGCTGTGATGGGGCCTGATGTTCTTATTGAAATGGAGATTTTGGGTCAGAGAGCCAAAAAAAAAAAAGAAAAGAAAAAGAAACCCTGCAAAGCCAGAAGAGACTCATCAGAATGCAGGCCCCTAAATGGAGAGGGACACTATTTAACTCTTAATTTAAAAGGGAGATGGGACAGCATGCCATTGGCCTCCCAGAGAACATGGCACCGCTCCCTACGACACTGAATGGATTGAATTTGCTTTCTATTTTTAGACTTGGTCCATATCTTGCTCTTCCCCGTTGTTTCCCTGTTAGTCACAGCAAGGCACCTCGCGTCCTTTTTGGGAACAGGACACACTCACCCCACTGTGTGCTGCAGCCCCAACTTGGCTGCATTACAGCTGAGTCTGTCTTCTTTCTCCTACTTTGTCCCCAGAAGATGGGACTGTGGGAAAGGAAGCTGCCCAGTCTTAACCACTTGTAGGCTTAGCTAGCTGTTGGTAAAGGCAGCTTTCTGCAGAGGGTCCGTCACCCATGCCATCGAGAGTGGTCATGTGCTCTGGGCCGAAGGTTTGAATCCACATACTGTCCCCCAGTATGGGGACATCAGTGGCCTTTGGGGAGAGACTTGTGTTTTGTTTTATAATGACAGAAGAGTCCCCTGGATGGGATTAGTGTCCTGTCTACAAGCAAGGAAGAAGGATGGAACCCCAAGCAGGGTCTGCGTGCACCTTGACCTCGATGACCCACTAGAACTACATACAGCCAATGGCTGCTGTGTAGCACAACTGGTGAGGACTCTATGATTGCACCGGCCCCTAACTCAGCGGCTCTCCCAGCACCCTTCCCTTGGAGCTACCTGGCAAGTCGGGTTGGAGATGACTAACCTTGATGGCTTCTGTCAGCTACTGGTCCTTGTCAGCTCCAAGGATCCCACTGTGTCTGCCCCCATCCCTGAAAAAGATCACAAGCCCTAGCTGCACTGCCCTGGCACACCCCAGACTCCCACTATATTCTCCTGCACCCAGCATCACGGGAGTTGCACAGGAAGTACATTTTCCTCCTGTGTGGCCCCTTGGGAGCTGACCTTTAGTGAGTCTGCGTATTCTGGCAACGACCACAGTGCACCAGCTCTCTAAATTTATGGCTCATTTACTCCTTCCCCTGTCTCAATCCCGCTTTGTAGCTGGGTAGATATTCCAAGCTGATGACAATATGTTAATTACAAGAGCTTGTCTTGTTCATCTAAATGAAGACAGATAAGACCTCGCTGCCTGAACAGGAGAGACACAGGAGTTTGGAGGAGTAATTCCAAACCCCTTGCTATTGCCAGGATCTTGGCTGCTTACTCTACAAGCTCGTCACGTTTCTCCAAAGTGGTTTACATAGAACAGTGAAGCTAGGATAATTACTCTGAAATTAATCTGTGTGGAAACCTATGTAAAGCGGCGTGACGTGTGGATTGTAATGAAAACACCACCTTATTCCCTTTTCTCTTGGGGTTGTGATGTTCGATGGAGCTCAGGTGAGATTCGCACACAGCTTAGTCCTTTGAAGACCTAACAGCTCTGGTGACAAATGGGATAGACCCCTGCTCTCTGCTGTGTGCGGTCTAAACAGGGATTGCCATCAGGGCTTGAGCACGGCAGGCAAGGACTCCACCTGGAGACACCCTCGCCTTTTTCTTCTCTGTTTCGAGACAAAGTCTCACCAGTTGCTCAGGCTAGCCCTTGCCGTCACTCCGTAGCCCAAGCAGGCTTTGAACTTGCCATTCTCTCTTGCCTCCCCTTCCCTGATGACCGGGATTGCAGGCCTGTGCCACCAGGCTCAGCTGGTGACATGGTTTTTGAGTGAGAAGTGAGGCGGGAGGGTCTAACAGTAGCAGGGACTGAAGGGGTCAAGAGGCAAAGGAAGCAGAAGCAGGAAACGGCCTTTTAGAAAGAGAATCCTAGGCTGGGTTTGACCAACCTGCTTGCAGGACCCTTTGAGGCAACATGGGGCAGTCCACACTACCATAGTTCCTCTGTAGTCACGTTTCTTTCCAACGTTCCCAATTGGCTAACAGCAGCTACTTCAGGGAGAAAGAGTTCGCTTTGGCTCACAGTTCAGGCCGCCGTGGGGAAGCCATGGAAGTGGGAGCTCTTTGCTAGTTTATTTATGTCTTTGGATCAGGAAACAGAGCTGGGGCCAGAGGCCAGGAGGGCTAATAAGGTCCTTTGAGGCTCCCCCCTCAAAGACTCACCTCCTCCAAGTAGGCCTCATCTCCTAAAAGCTCCGCAGCCTCAGGCCCGATAGGTGACTCGGCATGTAGATGAGCTCACGTAGATGTGTGTGTAGCACAAGTCTGGCCACTTGGGTTTGATCCCTGGAACCCAGGGCAGGAGATCAGGCTTCAGAATGTCATCCTCTGACCTAGCGTGCACACCAGAGTGGCATGTGTGCACTTCACCTCAGCACCGCCCTCACGTGATAATACTGCTTTAAGAGAAGACCCTATAGCCTCCTAAAACATCATCATCGATTATGAACAAAAAGTTCAAGTACACAAGCCTATGAGAGACATTTCACATCCGTAAGAGCCCCCCTCACTAGCCAGTTTGGGGAGAAGCCAGCCCTTGGCTATGGCTCCTTGCATCACCCCAGCCCATGGCACAGCTACCCTACCCCACATTTCTATTCTGGTCCTAACTTTCCTCCCAGTCCCTATCCAAGGCTGCCTGGACTAATTGTCACATCGGGCTCTGGGACAGAAAAAAAATTCTCCTGAAAATGCTAACAGCTGACAACATAACAAGGCCCATTGTGTTTCAACTTTATGATTCAATCCCCTGAATCTCTAAGAGTGGATTTCGGATGGTGGCCATGATCTGGTAAGGGACAGACCATCTGCACAGCCCTTCCTATGTCTCCCCTACCGGAACCTGCAGCCTTAAGTCCACACGAAGCCTGTCAGTGGTGGGGGCTCTTACGGATTCAATGTGAAATATGAACTGTCTCTTACAGATTCGTGTGTCTGAAGTCTGTTCCCAGCTCTTGGTTCTGTTTTAGAGGTGATGGAATCTTTTCTTTATTAATTTTTTATTTGTTATGATTAGTGTGCATGGTTGGTTTGTGAGCATGTGTGCATGCGTGTGTGTGCATACGTGTGTGTGTGTGTGTGTGTGTAGAGGCACAGACATGTCATGGTGTGTATGTGTAAGTCAGAGGACAACATTAAGGAGTCAGTTCTCTCCTCTGACTGCGGGTTCCAGGGATTAAGCACGGGTCATCAGGCTAGTGGCTATATCCTCGCCTAATGGATGTACCCCATGGAGAATCCATTTACTGAAGTCAAGGTACATCTACTGAAGACCTTTGTCTTCCTGCTCTGTGCCTGCGTGGAGACTCCATGACTGCTTCTACCAACAAGGCAAACCTCTGAAGGGAACTGAAGAAGAGGAAGACTGGGGTTGGGCATCTGTGGAACATCTATGATGCCAGGTAAAGCCTTTCAGGTGGGAGCTCTCGAGGACCACTGATCCTGAGATCTCTGCACCGGTTCAGTCCCAGAGCCAGAGCAGTAACTGAGACAGGATCCCTGGACACGTGAGTTGTGAGGGAGACAGTCCTCCAATACCGTGAAGGACTGAGGAGCTGAGCAAAGACAGTTGTCTCAGATAACTCTGAGCTGCAACCTGGAGCCCCTGGAGCATTCTCAAATGGTTGTCATGCCATCCTTTGGGGCAAGAGGGGTTGGCCTTTCCGCCATCTCATCGCCTGCTGCCACTTTCACTGGTGGGGCTGACTTCCTAGGTCCCAGCATCTTGGAATGAGAGCCCTGCCTGGTGAGAGCATCTGGCTAGTTCTTCTGGAAGAGTGCAACATCTGCATGACTCATGTATGCAGGCCGCCCACATGCTAACAATCTGAAGTGGTTGCTCCTAGAAACAGAAGTAAACTACAACCCAATTAGGAAGAGTTCTCCTGGCTTTGAGACAATCCTGGTAAGGAACTTTCCAGTGTGAAAAAGGAGTCTGAGGTTTAAGGTAAATAATGATTTACCAAAAGGCAACTCGATAGTACCTGTGAAAACACGGACACAGCACCGTTTTAAAGAATTAGGGAGAAACCACTCTGTATCCAAGCTGGCTGGCTGCAAAACCCGCACCATGAAACTGGCAGGAGCAGCACCAGGCAGGCGTTTAAATACTTAGTGTCTTCTTGGTTGTGTTAGAGCTCTGCGGTGTGCATCTGTGTTTGCCTCAGCGTATGCTGGAGCAGGATGTAGTTTTATTGATTTCAGATTTGCCCACTTGGTGTTTGAACCCTGGTAGGAATGGGGGCGGGGCCTCTGGTGGTAAAAGCCTCCACCTAAGCTCTTCAGCACTGAGGTAGGTGCCCCTCACTCTGCCCTGCAGCAGCCCCTATATCGAAGAGAGGGTCTCAGAAAAACTCGACTGCTGTTGGCTGGGTTTTTGTTGTTGTAGGTTGCCTGATTTACGATCCTTCTGGAATATGCAGTGGTCAGTGTGCTGTGACATCAGAGGCAGCTCAAGAGTTTAGCAATGACTTATGTTTGAAGAGCTGAGGGACAGTAGCTGCTTGTTGGCAAAGTGGGTGGCCCACAGTGAGGTGTGTTAGGACAGGACTGGGCCATCTGCAACTGTAGCTCGCAGCATGAAGCCAGCAAGAATGCAGGCGGGGCCAAGATTGCACTGGAGAACTTGACCCAAGCCTTCTAACTCAGCAAGGCAGCATGGCTGGGTTTCCCTTGGCCTTCTCAGGACCAGCAAAGTAGAATTGATTGAGAATAACTTTGCATAACATTGATTCGGTATAATTTCTCTGCTTTCTTACTGAATACTAAGTCTGTGACAGTTTGACCAACCCAGTCGTTCCAGGGGAATAAGATTGGGACTCGTTACTGTTAGCTGTGCCACTTAAACTCCTCCCCCTCTTCTGTGATAGGGGTTTCTCCATCTCCAGCCCTCAGCCTCCATGGGTACAATAGATGCTAGGGGCCAGCCAATAAGCACCCTTGATCAAACAAACATCAGAGTGTCCTCTCCTGAAGCTCACTGTCAACTGTCTCATGGTCTCAGGAAAAGCACCTCTAACACCCACTTTCTGTAGGATCATGAGGTGCCAGTGAGGGTCCCAGGGGTTCTGTGCTTATGATCTCCACACCAAGGCAGGACAGGCTGGTGAGTGCAGAGACTGTGACTCCAGGCTGCCTTCACCCAGCCTCATCCACAGGCGCTAAAGGACTCTCTGGGCCCCGCTGGGATCTCTCGAGCATTTGGGAACCACAGACCTAGTGTCGCTCCTTCTGCTACAAAAGGCCCAGACCTAACAGGGAAAGCCCCCCTTGTAAGAGGCTCAGCAGTTCTGCGTCCTTCCTGTCACCCACCACCCACACAGTGGTCGCCTGCCTTTGTGCTGGAGGCATGTCCCCTCTGCCGTCACCTCCTCTCCTCTGTCACTGCTCAGCACTAAGTGTAGCTGATTGTCCCTTGCTCTCAGACCCCTGTTGTCTTCAACCCCAGCCAGGCCCTGGCCCAACCTGTCTGTGATCTGGAGGGGGCATCCAGACTAGGACAGCCACTGTTTATCTTGTTAAGGCAGAGGACAAGGGCGACTTCCTTTGTTGGCTGTTGCTATGTTGTTAAGAGAAATGAAACCCCAGGTTTGGCAGGAGGCTAGAGATAAGGGACAGCACCGCTTTCCAGAGCGGTGGTGGCTGTCGCAGACTCTGCAGGCAACGAGACAGAGAACTGGCAAAGGATGGCACTGTTCTCCTTGCAAGCTTCTGCATCCACTGCTTTTCGAACATGGGAACCAGGGCCGCAGCTCCTGGCCCGAGTCATCCTTCTTGGGTTTATCTTCCTGCCCCGTCCTCTGTCTGTGGCCTCTGTCGCTCACAGCCATCCTTTATTGACTGGAGTTGGCTGTAGAACCTCTTCAGTCTGTCTTCTGCCTGTCCCCTCTTCCCTTTTCTCCTTCAGTTGCGCACGTGAAGCACACGTATTATACACACATGTACATGGGCAACCCCATCCCAGACCACAGTCCTAGAACCACAGAGCACCACAGTAGAAACGTGGATACATGAGACCCACACACAGACAGACATGACTACCAACAACCATGTGCAACTCCTCCAGTCCTGTACAGCTCACACAGTCATGCACTTACATATGCACGGACACACACACACATGCACACACACTCACGAATGCAGGCGCATATGTACACACACACACTTCACCCCTTTCCTACTGTATTTAAGCTAAGTGAACTCGGAAGAGACGAGCGCTACACCCACGGGATTGACGACACCTTTTATCTTGAGAGATTGGCAGACATGGAGCAGCAACTGGGGCCATGGATCACATAGGTTAGTTAATAAACTGGGAAACCTCATTGCAGAACTGAGCTGGTTCCAGTCGCCATGCACACATGCACACACACACACATACACACACATACACACACACATACACAGAGAGAGAGAAAGTCTCCTGAGCAGGTGGTGATCTTAGCAAACAGACTGCTAAGATGCTAAGACAATGCAACTCCTCAAATGCTTTCTGGAGATGGTTGTATTGATGGCGTGGGTTTAGGTCTTCTGATACTGAATTTAGAGTACTAGCGTTATAGAGTGGGGAGATGGGAGATGGGAGCCACACTAGAGGTTTCTTCTTTGGTTTAAAGGGTCTTTGGGAGAGATTCGGGGTCTACCACTCAAGCCGAAAGCAGGAAGACAGGTCTGCCAGGTCAAAGTGCGATTGCTATGGGATGGAGTCTCTGCCGTGGCTCAGCTGCCTGACATCAGTCAGTCACCTCCTTGAGGTCTGGGCTTCTTATCTCTCCTGCCAGGAACCCAGAAGTCAATTTACTGACTGGAAAAAAAAAATCTGTGCAGAAAGTTCTTTGTCAGGATTGAAACGTAACAAACAGGAAGCTGTGAACTATTTTATTCCTTTTTAACATATGCAAGGAAATGCATGGTTTAGAGTTCCCCGTGAGTCAGTAGGTTGGGAAGGTTTATTGGGGAAACTGATTTTACAACCACTGACCATAGTAATTGAACTGGGGGGGGAACCCAAAACAGGAAAAGCAGTTTGATGAAAGTAAGGAAAGAGGACAAAATTTCTAAAATTGGGATCTTGCCCAAAAGTCTGCAGCACAAGGTAGTTTTCTGATGGTCAAACACAAGAGTATTGCCATAGAGCTGAGTAACGGTTAATACTCAAAGTCAGGAGTTTTCCTATATGTCAGGAGGATGCTAAATCAAGTTTAAATATTCTATTTCCATTGAAAGGTAGGTGTGTGTGTATTATATATGCCAAGATTAAGGGAGAGTATAAAGATATAGATGTGAGGATATTTGTTGTATACACACAGATAATATATTTATGTTACATCATTTATATAATTAAGAAAGGCTTTAATTTCTGGCTGAAAACGTTCATCTTAAAAATTGCATAAAATTTTAAACAGAGCTTTGAGTCTTAGATAGGTAAATTCTCATTTATATGGAAACCCTCAGCCATATTTTGCAAGAGTCCCAGACTTCCTCACACAGCGTCTGCAAAAAAAGCTCCAAGCACCTATGAAGTTGCTTTCATAGCTTTTGAGGGCATGTCAGCTTGGACTAAGGCCCAGGATTGACCTTCTAGTATGTTCATTGCCGAATTACAAACAATTGTGTGACTTAACACACATCGTCTTAGAGTTGGGAGATCAGAAATCAGAAGTGGCTTTGCTAAGAGACCGTCAGCCCTGAGTTACTTTTTATTTTGAGATGAAGTTGTCCAGGCAGGTTTTACAATGTTGATCTTCCTACCTCAGGCTCCCAAGAAGATGGGACTGCAGCCCCATGCGGTCAGATATGGCTTGTTTTGGTTGGGTTTTGCTTCGTTGGTGGTGATTTTGTGGGTTTGGGTTTTTAAAAGACGTTGGTATGAAGTCGTCATCCAGTCCTTTCTAGGCTCATAGCAACCTTGTTCTAGGTAACTGAGAAACGGTCTTCCCAGGAGAAATCGCAATGCTAATGAGCACAAAGCCATGCTATTCTAAGCAAAAGAAAAAAAGATGTTTCCTTATAAGTTGGTGGACATGTGTGAGGGTAATCAACCACTTGCTGCTTGGACTTGAGGCCAATCCATAGGGGAGAACTCTTATCTGTACTGTAAACCTAAACCTAGTCAAAAGTCAAGGCTGTGGAAGTCCTAAGTCCTGGGGAGGAACCTGGTTCTACTGTTTTGCAAAATGGACAAGTCAAACTGCCTTCTAAATATCTATGTTTAAACCCGTGCTTGGTGCTGTTGTCCCCAACCTCGGTCAGAGAGGCTTCTCTCTGCAAGGGCAGCCGTCAGTATAGAGCCTGCTAACTGCCAAAGGGCTCAGAACAGGTGACTGACAAATGCTGTCGAACTTATGTGACCCCCACCCCAAGACCCAGGAAACAGCTGGAATAAGGGGCGGAAAAAATACAGGAGCCAGAGGAGGGGTGCTGTGAACTGCTCTTTTCTGAACCTGAGGGCGGTGACAGGATCTCTCAGCAGCTGTACTTACCTGCACACAAGCCCTGCAGGAGCTCAAGCCGCTCAACCTTCCAGCACAGGTTGGGAGGGCCCATGAGGTCCCACCCTTGTCTGAGGAGCCACTGGCAGTTGACAGCTGCTGGGGAAAGGGGAGTCATTTTTCTTCAGAAGTACAGCCACTGATAGGCTGTTCATGGTTCAGTGGGTGGCTTCACGCCCAGGTGCACGTGGGCAGAGCTATTGGACTCAGCGGGTTATAAAAAATAAAAAGCAGACATGAAGGGGGGAGGGGAAGTGTTGGAAGGTGTGGGGGGGCTTGGAAGGAGATATGGTTAAGATACATCGTATACATGTATGAAACTAGCAAACAGTAGGTTTTAAATATTCTTTCTCAAAGAGCAGATGGTCAATCATGAAACACTCTGCTCAAGTAAACCGAAGGCGGAATTTCTGTTCACAGTTAATTTTTACATTCTTATGTCTGTATTAAATCAATGTCATTTCACGGGTCAGTTCACAAGGTCACAGGTTTGACGGAGTCACAGGTGCTAAAATAACAGCAAATTCTTTGTCTGTATTACTAGTCAGATCATGGACTGCATTTGCTATCTAGACTTTTCCGGTTGGTTCTGAGCCTAAGGCTCTTGCGGTGTCTATCCTAGATCAGGGCTCTGTACCCTGACATTCTCCTTCAGATTAAAGTCAAATTGGCTTTTGAGGCAGTCCCTTCCAGGCTTCAGGAACTTTGGCTCCATTCTCCTTACTTGGAGAGGTCCTGGTTTCTTGGGGGGGGGGCGGTAGCCTGGTAGCCTGGTGATCCCCTTCTTAATTAGCTCCTGGAGCTCACTCTCAAATTATCACCCTAGAGTTGCATTACAATAGATTGCACCACACTAAACATGACCTTGGGGCGTTCGCAAAGCCGAGGCGATTTGCAAAGAGAAACCCTGAGAACATTTAATCCCTCTGGCAAAGCAGCATGGCACTGGCCCCACAAAGACAGCTCTGTGGAGAGATTTTCAGAGCCATTTTTAGCACGGCACTTGCATTCTGGCTGATTAAAGGGCTGAAGCTGAGGAAGTGCGTGGGAAAGCGGGCGATTACTGCCCCCGAGATCCTGCGTGACGTTCATCACTCCTGACAGATCAGCAGCAGAGTAATCCCATTGTAATTAGCTGACCTTCCATTGATCCTGTGTCTACATCCTATCTCCTTGGCAGGTCTTTTAGTCCATCTCATTAGCATTCTTTAGGGTCAGTTCACAGACACACACACATACACACACAAACACACACGCATGCACACGCACGCACATCAGTGAAGCCCTTTGGAGCACCGCGTGCACCGGTGAGCGCTGTGCTTGAGAGGAAGCTAGGCTCGTGCCCGTGGCTCTCCCACTTTTGATAACTAAATAAAGGCTTCAATGTCAGTCGGCGAGCACACGGCAGGCTCATGCTTCCTTCTCGCTGTCCTTTGACAGGGCTACTGTTGTTTGCTCTCATTGGACTGGAACTCATCCTGTGGAGCGGTCTTGCCGGAAACTCACGACAGTCCTACTGCCCTGTCCCCATCTCTAGCCACCCTTCCCAGAGGTAAATCACCCCTATGCTGGTGCAACTGGGGTCTTGACTGTCAGCGTGACACAAACTGGAGTCGCCTAGGAAAGGGAACCTCAGCTGAGGAATGGCCTCTATCAGACTGCCCTGAGGGCATGGCTGTGGGGCACTGTCTTTACTGATGATTGGTGTGGGAAGGACTAATCCACTGTGGGCAGCTCTGTGCCTAGACAGGTGGGCTGTGTAAAAATGCAAGCTGAGCAAGCCAGACGGAGCAAATGTTTAAGTGTTGTTCCTCATTGATTCTGCTTCAAGTCACTGCCGACCTGGGTTTCCTGCCCTACCTGAGTTCCTGCCTGGACTTCCATCAAGGATGTCAGATGAAACAAACCTTGCCTCCCTTTTGCTTCTGGTCATGGTGTTTATCACAGCGGCAGAGAGCAGATAGGGCCCGCCCTGGAGTAGCCCTCCTTGTGTTTCTCGGTTATTGCAGCTGCTCCCATGCTAGTGTGTTACTTCTTCTGGTGTCAGCCATGACTCCCAAAGAACTCCAGGAACCCTTTAGGGAAGAAACTGTGTGTTCTCCACCTGCTTCATGCAGTGGAGGAGGCATGTACTCAGCATGCATGGTGACTGATGAACAGTGGATCCCATGTACTCAGCATGTGTGCTGATTCATGAACAGTGGATCCCATGTACTCAGCATGTGTGGTGATTCATGAACAGTGAATCCCATGTACTCAGCATGTGTGGTGACTGATGAACAGTGAATCCCATGTACTCAGCATGTGTGGTGACTGATGAACAGTGGATCCCATGTACTCAGCATGCATGGTGATTCATGAACAGTGGATCCCATGTACTCAGTATTCATGGTGATGGATGGACAGGATCCCACACTTCAGCTTGCTATGCACGGTCTTCCTGGACAGGCCAGCTGCACACAGCAGCCGCGTAGGGTAGGCAAGTTGATCTCCAGTTACACTTAACCTACAGAGTGGCTTTGGACTGCATTCTCTGGTTCTAGAATGCCAGCTGTGTGCATTCTTGAGGTTTTCTGTAATGAAATTTATTCTGTAAGTTTAGATTGAAACACGATGTTGATGCTACTTATGACCTCAGTTGGTAACAGGGTTTACAGATGGCAACAGAGTTGTCATACCCCAGTCTCTGGAAAGAGCCACCACATATGGACCCAGACACCCGTTATGGCCCCTTCCCTGATTCTTGTTCTGCATCGGTATGCAGAGGACACTGCTCGCCTCCTGGTCTCTCTTTGATCTTCAGGAGACTGAGTGTTTGGAAAGGGAAGTCTCTTCCTTTCTGGTAGCCAAGAGAGTGCTGTTCCATGTTGTGAGCTGATCCAAGCCAAGGTCTTAATTCCTTGTTTGCTCAGTATGGGCCGCTTCTAACAGAGAAAGAAGAGAACTGAGCAATGCTTACCCTGAAGCCATTCGAGCCAAATCCTGACACCCGCACTACACAAAACAAAATTAAAGTTGTCAAACAATCTGTCTTTGATTTTTTTTTCTAAGACAGGGTCTCACTATGTAGCTGTCACTGACTCTCAATGGCATGTTTCAATCTGAGAGGAAGCTGTTATACAACACACGAATGCAGGAACCAAACTTAGGCCTTCTTGACTGCATAGCAACCGCTTTACCCTCCGAGCCACACCCCAGCCCATGTGTAGAGTGTTGTAAACTGTTTACTGGCAATACAACCCCTTCACTGGAGCCAGCTCAGTCTTGAACACTGGGGAAATCTGCAGAAGGTGGTCATTACATCTTCTTAATTACAGTGCGATTACTTCTTCAGTTGGATCTGCTTGGGTAGGGGGTGTGGTGACCTGCACTGGGACAATCTCTTTCTAACATCAGAGCCATGGTCTCAGCTCAGAGGAAACCCCAAGGAAAACTGGGATGCATTCATTAGCAAGTCACTCCACACAGGGTAGTACCTCCCAGAAAAGGGGCCCATGAGCTCTGGGCCATGTGTTGGGAGTAGGCTACCCCTGCTGGGAACCTGCTGTCTGGCCCCTGGACTCAGGACTGCGCCTGGTTGAAGGTTGTGGTCTCCCAACGGGACACACTCCTGTCAAGGGTCCCATTGAACTGCATCCTGTAGATGCATCCTGCCCTGGTTTTGCTGGGCTAAAAGCTGCCCAGAGTGACCTCCAAGGTGAGATTGAGCTCTGGTCAACGGACCCCCTCATGCTCATCCTGAAGATTCAAAGCCCTGAGTTCTGGCAGTAAAAACTCACACGCTCTTCTGTTGGCTCTAAAATGTGCGCAGATGCTCTTTCTTTCTGCTGCTTTCATGCTGAATGTCAGCTCTCAGTGCCACTGAACCATGTTCACCCAGGGCCACCAAGGGTCAGTGGACATTTCTTGAAAACTCTAAGCAAAGCCTGCAGGTTTCATCCCCTGAGGTGCCTTTACCCAGGTCACTCACCTTCCAACCCGAGGTCAGAATTCCTCCCTGACCCAAGATAAAGAACCAAAATAAGTCTTGAGAAAACTTGGTTTTGCCCAATTGGAGACTTATTTTTTTCCCCACTCTGGGAAATGTGAACTGCTTCTCTCTGCTCCCAGAACAGAGAGTAGCTGGTCCTTTGGAAGAGAAAAGACCTACGCTAAGCTCTACATCATAATGTCTCCTAATCTTGAGATGTGATCTAGGACAGTCTATATTTTCAAGATTTAGTTCAAGTTCGTGCCCTTCAGTTGCCTCAAACTCAGCATTTCTCTCAACTGCTGCCGTAGGGAGAAACACATGTTTTGCTCTCAAAAATAAAATGAGAAAAAAAGGGGAAAGAAAAGAAGGTTCAAATCTCAGTGCTTGGTTTTGTTTAAGGTTAAATTTATTCTCTCTGAATAAATCAATTGACTACAGTATGTCTTACTGGTCTCACCTCTTTATACCAGATACTTAAGGTCTTTTATTACTAGATTCAGTGAAACTGGAAGGAGAGGGATGGCTCTGTCGCTAAGGCGCTTGCCACACAATCACGAGGGCGTGAATTCAACCCCCTACCATCCTTGTAAAAAGGTATATGTGTAGGGGTCTGCACCTGTGCACACCTGTGCTCATGCATCCACACCCACCCACGCCAGACACACACACACACACACACACACACACACACACACACAAGACAATAAGAAGAAATCAACAGGATTTACATAAAGCAGACTTTTCCTTGAGTTGTTGACTTAGTACTTCATGGCCCACGCAGGCTATGAATTTGGACCAGCCCAGCACTTCAGATAGAAAAACAACAGAGAAGAGCTGAGCATAGAAACTGGCGTGGGTTTTTCCAAACTCTACCCCTCTCCTGCTTCAGCTTTCGTCTCGAGTTAGGCATTGACCAGAGTGGCCCTGGAGGTGGGACCATGCCGTTTGGTGGAGGATGTCACACTGCAGCTGTCAGGCTCCCACTCATACCCTTGTCTGAATTTCTGAGTTCTACCTCACTGTTTAGTGCTAACCAGCTTTTGGTAAAGAGGACAGAGTTAGAAGCCAGAGTGGATCTGTCTAACAATCCTTCTGAAGCCCAGAAACAAATAAGTAGGCCTTCTTCAAAGGCAACATCCTGGGAAGCGGTGGGCTTTGTTTCCAGCGAGGCCCTGGCTGCTCCAGTTATGGGCAAATGCCTCTTTTGGAAGCACTTTGAAGGCTGCTCCAAAAACATGTCAGGGCAGTGGCCAGAAGGAATCACACCAAAACTCTCCACAGTTATGATGGTGGGCTATTGCCGCCTCAGATGTTCTCCCGTAGCCACCCTAGGTGCGGAATCGTCCACGTGATATTGTCGGTGTTACCTTAAGTTATTCATGAGCTGTCCCAGTCAGGGGACCGTGGGCAGCAATAAGTAATGTATCTGCAGAGCAAGAGCTAGTTCTAAAGCCCAACCCCCTCCTGCTCATCAGGAAAGGGCTCTCATAGGATGCTGATTATTTCCCACCCCTTGCAAGCAGGTGCTCTGACTGCCTCCCCTGACTATTTTCAAGGCCGAATGTATAATGAGCAGAACTTGGGGAGGATCACAGCCCCCTCCCCCAAAAAGGGCTACTTTGGAAATTGGAAACTGTGTCTCCCTTCAGATCAAAGGGCATGTTAGCTTATGAACTAGCCCAACTAAGGCAGTATCTCCTTAAGGAACCGCAGAAATGCATGGTCACTGGCCAGGACAAGAGATTCAGGGCAGCAGTAGAGGGCTTGTCTAGCATGAATCAGGCTCTGAGTTCAACACTCAGCACTGGAAACAAAACTTAAGCTTTGGACTGGAAAAGATGGCTCTGTGGGCAAAGGTGCCAGAGTCCGAAGACCTGAGGCTGAGCTGTAGGCCCACATGGTGGGAGGGGAGAGCCAGCTCCCCAGACCTCCACACATGTCTGTCTGCACCAACTCTGTCTTTCTCTCTCCCAAATGAATATGCAAATTAATGGGGAACTTTTAATATAAATTTGGCTGTTTCTATTATGAGCATTCCTTGTTGGGAGTAGGTATCATGGAAATACTAGGAAGTCTAGAACTGTTCATCACTGAATTTATATAAAGCTATTAATTTATATAAAGCTTCAGAGTGTTGGCTATGGGTGGATACCCAAATATGCCACGCCCTGGAAGACACTCCTCTGTGAAGCCAGTCCCATTGTGATAAACCCACCCACTCTATCCCCCACCCCCGCCCTCACATTTTTTCCCTATGGTGAAGCCCACTAGCACAGGTTAGCACATAATCATGGGTCTCCTTGTGTCACTCAATGGGAACTGGGAACACACAGATTCCTCCACCCTGGCCACTATTCTCACTGTAATAAACCATCCTTTGTTTCTGACCTAGGAACCTGTCGGTGTCTGTAGACCTGTGGCTGACTAGATGGAGTCAAATGAACTTCTGGATTTTTGCTATTCTTTGCCCTAGAGAATAGTACAGACTGTTGTTTTGGTGCTGAGCAGGGCAGGCGGGGAGAAAGTTCTCAAGAGACTGTAATAACAGGCAAACCTTTATATGGGTTGTAGTGTATTATTCTCCTACAGTTGCTAAGACAACCATCCAAACTGCGTGAATCAAATGGCAGATATCTTATTGACAGTTCTGGATGCCAGAAAACTGAAATTAAGCTATTAGCGGAGCTGTGGCCTCTCAGAAAGCTCCGGGGAGAGTCTGCTCCGCGCTTCTTCCGACTTCTGAGGGCGGTCAGCATTCCTTGACCTGGGGCTGCATCATCCTCTTTGTGTTTCTCCTCTGCAGCTCTCCCGAGGGCACTTGTCATGAGATTTAGGATCCAGGACTCACCCACGTTATCCAAGATGACCTCTTCCTAAGATCCTTCATCTTAATTTTATAGGCATAATCCTTTCCCCAAATAAGGTAGCATTCCTAGAGTCAGGGATTAGAAACAGTGTATCTTTTGATTCGCCCCTTAGTCCACTGCAGTGTCCCTCATTTGTATAGTCTGAATAGTCAGTCTTCAACCACTGTGATAGTTGAAAAGACCTGGACCAGCAGACTCCCTAGGTTCCTGAGAGACACCAGTGCAACTTCTTGCTTTTTGGCAGGATATAAACCCCAGCTTTTCTGTCCTAGGCTTCAAAAAAGCCCTACAAATAGTATCTCAAGGCAAATGGACATAGTGGAACCAAAGGACACAAGAAGACAGAACACTAGGAGTGAAAGGCTGTGTGTGAACAGTTGTGGACATTACACAGAGCTGGAATAAAGACCAAAATAAATTCCCTCCCGCAGATTCCAAAAACGAACCAGCAAGTAGATCACAGAGGTCTCAGGAGGAGACACTGAGAGTCTCCAGGAGTTTTATGCAAAATTTTCATATGTGAGCGTGTACACTTTTCTTAAGAGAGAATTCCTAGACCTCATTAGAGTTTTAAAAACAACACCTGTCCCAAATGAGCTTTAAAAGAATTCTGAGCCTAGCTCCAGTGAGACGGTGCAGAAGATTAAACTATTTACTGCCAAGCCCTGAGTTTTATCCCCAGGAACCACAGCAGGAGATAATTGACTCCCAAAATTTGTCCTCTGACCTCCAAACACACACTGTGGCACAGCCGCAAATTAAATATAAATAAATAAACAAACAAACAAATGATTGTAGACCTAACTTGTAGTGAGTAAAAACTAAGAGGACTGTGGCAAGTGAAGGATTGTAGGACTGTGAGAGCCAAAGTTACATTTCAAGTTTCAACTACTGTGCCTAAGAGATCCATGAAACAGAAAATGCCTCTGCTCTGCAAGCTCCTTGTCCAAGGACAGACAATTCCTGAAATGCTGGAGGCTGTTGTTTGTGGGAAATAACAAGTCACATGTTTTCAATCCCCTAAACATGTTTTTTTTTTGACCCATCTACACCAGATGTGCTTGTCATTGTGTGTGGGCAGGAGGTTGATGGGCAGGAAATACATCAGGGTGTATGCTTGCTCCTGATTGGACCTGATGGACACGCTGCAAATCATGACTCAAGGACATTTTCTGGAAACCCAAAGCTGGACCTGGCCAGAGCCCATCCACCTGGCCAGTATTTAATTCAACCTTGCTTCAAATCTGGCTTTAAACTGTGGTAGAGGTCTTTCTCAATCAGTGGGATTAACAGGGCATCATGTTATATGAAAAGCCTTAAAATCATGGAAATCAATGTGCTGTGGAAATCAAAGCTGTGAGGTGAGGATGTAGCTCCACGGTAGAATGCTTGCTCAAAATTCATAAGGCCCTGATTCAATGTCAACAATGCAAAAAATATGACTGCTTTTATTACGCCTACTCCCTCTTGGCAGTGGGTTTCTCACTACCGTGGCAATATTAAGTCTATTATAAAACTATTGTAGAGGCTTGGTTATGGGTAAGATGCAACAAGAGCCCTCGTCCTGGAAGGATGTCTGTGTGAAAGTCAATAGATGAAGCCTCTCCTTCCCCCTAAAAGCTAAAACATGGCAGCATCTCCCTTTGTATCAGGTCTATTCCATGACCTCTTTCATGCTGTCTATGTCCCCGGCAAGCCCTCCCACAGCCCCGCCTCTTACCAGTTTACTTCATGTCCTCTCCGAGTCAAGTTCAAGTACGCTCTCCATGAAGTTCTTCCTAGAGTCTAGTGCCCCTCCCCCTCCCCCTCTCCCCATCTCTGTCTCTCGCTCTTCTCTATGACTTTCGGAGTTATGTTCATTCTTTGACAAATATTTTGTCCCAGTGACTCACATTTAGCATTTGTTTTCATTCTGGACTCCCTTGGTCACAGAAGGTCCACTTAAACCAGCTTAAGCAAAGAAAGGACGAGAAGGCAGGAGGGAGAGACAAGAGATTAGAGGGCCTGCGGGATGGAGTTGACAGCATAGCAAGGCTGTTGCGGGGAGAACTGTCTAGGTCTTCTTGGAGCCTCCCACCCCCACTTCTGTTTCACTGGGGTTTCCTTCTTGGAGGGAGGACATAGCTGCCGCTTTGAAGACCAGCTTTGACGAAACTTGTGTGTTCCAGAGCAGGGGCATGAGGGATTAAGAATTATTAAGCAAAGGAACAGAGATAGAAGGGAAATAAGAGACAGAAACACAGAACAGCACCAGGAGGGACATTCAGTGACTACTGAATCCACCTCATTTATTTCTTACACGCTTATATATTTTACTCCTAAAAGGGGGGGGAGACAGCAGACTTCATTAACATGATAAAAGGAATAGAGCTGAATTCTCCAACCTTTGGTCCAGGTGGAGCAAATCCACCTCTATACCCAAAATACTAATTAACCTCTTGCTAGGTCAGAATCTCATTTGTAGCCACACCTGTTGTCAACAATTTTGAGAGAGCAGAAATAAGCTCCAACTCTCCACAGCCAGTCAGGGTGGGTGGGACAGGAGCACATCTGTGGGCCCTCATACTGCCGCCGGCCTGTCTCTTTCACACCTAACAGCTCCAAGACCACAAAGGAGACTGATAGTCCCTTCCAGATACATGCTGAAAACCTCAAGGAAGACCTCGCTGGTAAGATTGCCAGGCTCACCCTTGACCCAGGCATTACAGCTGGGGAGGCGAGTCTCACCAGGTCATCGACCCTGGGTCCCAGGGGTGCTTCTGTGGCCAGGAACAATGCCTTTTCTAAGACAAAGACAGGGAGTCCCTCCTTTGGGTGACTCAGATCTGCTGCAGCTCCATATCCTGCGCTGAGAATGCTGATCTACACTTAGTGGCTCTCTCTCTCTCTCTCTCTCTCTCTCTCACTATAGTGAGCTCTTTAAAGAGGATGTCCCTACTTCACAACCACCTGCCACCAGCTAAGAGTGACCTGTGTCCTCACTTCAACTGATGGCCCAAGTGGGCATCGGACTGGAGTTACCAATCTTCTATTAGGAGAGCATGATTCACAGGCGTATACAATTAGGCAGGCTAGTTCATCGGTGTTCCTTCAACTCCTCCCTTCTCCTTTTTAATCCTCCTCTTCCTTCTCTTCTTCCCCCTCCACTTCATCGTACAATGAATATGAAGTTGCAAGGACAACAACAGTCAGGCCCAATGCAGAGTGACTGATGAGCAGAGGACCCAAAGAAACACATGAGGTAAAGTTGACAGGAGCAGACTTGAGTTTACCAGCCTTTGCATGGGCCACAAACTCCAAGTATAAAACAGAGGGAGGTGTCCTCAGTACTCGGGGTTAGGGCACAGCCTCAGATAAGATGAATAGTTCTCTTGGAGAACTGGAGTCTGCAGCCAGCTATGTGCATTTGTAGAGAGTGCTGTGCAGAGATGAGATCCATCACTGTTAACACGCCTATGCTGAATCCAGAATCTTCTCCAATTTCCATTCTCTGACCCATAGACCCCTATTCTTGAATCTCCACCAAGGTGGTATTGAATAAGTGTCCATTCACACAGTCAAGAGTCAAACCCAGGCAGCTAGTTTTCCCTTCTGTTCCTTCCCTTAGTCAGTATGGTGAGCACTGAACTGGCTTTTGGAAGATTTGAAGCAGAGCGAGTTGAATGTAGTCAGAAGTCACGTGGGTTGCTCCATCAGCCTTGGAATCTTGGGAATCGCACGTCACTCATATGGAAAAGGAAGAACTTCTAATAACATCTCAAACTCCAGCTCAGTCTCAGTGCAAGGTCTGAACTGGGGCTTCCTTTCCATTCCACTATCACTAAATGATAACTAGTTTGTGATCCGTGGTCTCCCAAGAGTATGCATTAGCCAGAGCAGGATTCTTGCTGGGATACACACCACACGCCTCCAACATGAACTGCAAACAAAGAGGAGTTCCGAAGTAGGAGATGACCCAGCTCCCTGTGCTGCCGTAGAGGTTGTGGTGAATCTGTTATTCTGCACACCTTGGTCCTCTTCCCAATTCTTCTGGAAACAGTATTGTTTTTTCTTTGGGAAGTTGCCCTTTTCTAGTTAAAAGGCAATCAGTTCATGCCCTCTTTGGTTTCTGCCACTCTCTACTGAAAAGAATTGGGAAAAGTGGGGTGCACTGCTTCAGGGTCCGCCTGCGACAGCCTGAGAGTGAAGATGGGATTCCAGACACTGAAGAATTTCTGTGTGCCTCAGTGTGGTGTGCAGCTGGGTCTCTGTTAGGGAGAGACTCAGTGAAAACTCAACACGCCATTAATAGAGAGGGAGATGCCAGCAAAGGGAAGACATCTAACTGGGGTGTGGCGGCTCAAGGGAGAGCCAGACCAGAGTTTTAGTAATAGCCAAATAGACGCTTTTGGTAACTCTCGAATTGAATCACAAAGAGTTTTTAAAGAACCCTTTGTGAACCCAGGTGAGCCCAGGTGGTCACCTCTGTAAGCCTAGATAGTACACCTCTATGAACCCAGGTGATCACCTCTATGAACCCAGGTGATCACCTCTGTGAACCCAGGTGGTCACCTCTGTGAGCCCAGGTGGTCACCTCTGTGAGCCCAGGTGGTCACCTCTGTGAGCCCAGGTGGTCACCTCTGTGAGCCCTGGTGGTCACCTCTGTGAGCCCAGGTGGTCACCTCTGTGAGCCCAGGTGGTCATCTCTGTGAGCCCAGGTGGTCAACTCTGTGAGCCCAGGTGGTCATCTCTGTGAGCCCAGGTGGTCACCTCTGTGAGCCCAGGTGGTCA
>LOJH01003563.1:14440-38637 GCA_001685095.1 Ellobius talpinus | reverse complement strand
GGGGAAGGAGAGGGGAGGGAGTAGGAGGAGTGGAGAGCTGGGGAGGGGATAGTGGGGGGAGAGCTGAGAGCAAGGAAAAGGGAAGAGGGCAATGAGAGGGAGGAGGTCAAGGGTAGGAGAGAGAGCAGAGAGAAGGGGGGATAGGAGAATGGGAAGAGTTGATAGAAAGCCAGGCATGCAGAAGACAGGCCTGGAGAGGGTGGGAGGCAGGAACGGGGCAAGAAGCAGGTGCACTTACTAGGGCTTCTTTCAGCCGCTCCTGGTTGCGGCTGTTGAGCTCATCAGCCTCCTGGGTAGTATTGACGGCACGGTTCAGGGCCTCACGGAGGTCCATGAGGCCAGCCTCATACTGGGCCAGCTGGTCCCGAATGTGTGTGGCCAGCGACTGGTTCTCCTCCCAGAAGTTGGTCAGCTGCTCCTGCACACGAGCCATCACTGGCCAACACCAGAGTAGGAAGGTGGTCACTCTGGTACTAGACCCCTTTCATGCACCCCAGCCTCTACCCAGTCCCCACCCAGTCCACTCTAACATGACTTGGCCCCACTCACGCCTTTGGGCTTCTGCCAGTTCAGCTTCCGCCACTGCCCGCGGGGCCCCCAGGTCCCGAGTCCGCATATCCCAGAGTAGCCGCTCCACTTCAGCCAGTGCCCAGCGCAGCTGCTCACCAGACGGTGTAGAGGCATTGCCTGGGGTCACTTGGCCCATGCGAGACGCCAGCTCTGCAGGGAGAGGATGGTCAGGGCCTGGCGGTGTCTTCCACTCATCCACTTCCAGGTCTGAGACCCGTCTGGGGCACTTAGACAGGTTAGCAGCACATATCCCATCAGCACATTAGTGGCTCCTAGAGGACACACCCCTCTCTGCTTTTATTTCCTATACCCGTTTCCTTCTGCGATCCTGACATGCTGGGTCAGCCCACTCCCAGGCCTTCCCTAAGCAGAAAATTCAGTTTTCTCCCAATCCTTTGGCTGTGCCAGATCCT
Organism: Ellobius talpinus; assembly: GCA_001685095.1. NCBI lineage: Eukaryota > Metazoa > Chordata > Mammalia > Rodentia > Cricetidae > Ellobius > Ellobius talpinus. The sequence goes on along the minus strand of LOJH01003563.1, from coordinate 37,654 downwards.
GTCCTACGCTTGGGAGCCCCAGTTTGTTCTTAGTCCCTGGACTGTTTGCCACTTAGGAGGTTTGCAAGTATTCCCAGTGGAGTGAGTGAGGGTCAGTCCAGTGCTAAGGGAACCAACAGACCCTAGGCAGCCAGCCACCTGCCCAGGGGATAAACAGACAGGACCCAGCCAGCTCAAGGGGAGACTCCCAGGAAGTCCTGCCCCTGCCCCAAGCAGCCTACCCTATAGGACACCCACGCATCAGTCAGTCCTACCGCTCAGGGCTCGGTCCACAGCACGCACACTCTCCAGCAATGTCTGTGCCCGGTTCAGCGTGGCCTCCGTGTTGTCCTTCAGCTGGCCTGCCCGGTCCTGGGCCCCTATGGCCTGTGGGGACAGTTTTCCTCAGCTGCGGTGTTTGTGGGTACAATGTCTAGAACATGAGTACAGTAAAAAGGGTGGCCCTGGAGTCGGGGGGAATGACTGAGAGAACTAGGAGGAGGTGGGTTTGGCGGGGGTGCCAGGGTGAGGGCTTCCCAAGGAAAGGGCTGGGGGCAGAGTTCCCATGTCTTGCCTGACTGCCCAGTTGCTCAATATCCTGCTGAAGGCTTGAACTCTGTTGCTCTAGAGTCTGTAGCTGCTGTGCTGTCTGGTAGCGGGGTCCCAGTGGGCTCCGGAGCTTGCTCTGTTGGGGGCGAGAAGTAAGTACCACGTGGCTAGCTAGAGGAAGCAGGGAAGGCAGGTGGGGCACGAAATACCTGCAGGTCAGCAATGGAGGTATTCAACCTGTGCAGCCTGGCCCAGGCTGCAGAGCTAGCATTGATGCCCTGCAGCTGCTCGCGGATGGCGGGGAGGAGGGCGCCAGCTTGCTCGAGGTCATCCAGAAGCAGGACCACACAGTGGTCACACACTGTGGGCAGAGGGGAGCAGACACTGAGGATACGGCTTAGCCAGGGATTAGAGGTCAGCAAGGGCATCTCAGGGACGGGCGAAGGCCCTCATCTGGTCAGGAGGAAGCTGGTCTTGGGAGCTATGGAGCACTCTATTGGGGAAAATCCTGGCAGCGGGGCGTGCTGAAGGGGCAGTGGCCAGTTTCAGAGTGGCACCCCCAATTTAGGAGCAAGAGAGTGGAGAGTGGCTATCAGGTTAAGCATAGACTCATGATACTCCCTCGGGACATGGGGATGGACAGTCGGGGTCCGTCTGGGGTGCTGAGGTTATTTCAGACAGGGAAGGAACACCGGGTCGTGACAGGCCTGAGCACCCCCTACAAACAGGCAGGACAGAAAGAGCGGGAAGGGCACGACGAGGGCGTACCTTCACAGTGTACACCATGGCCCCCGGGTCCGCCTGGCACAGGCACCTGGTGCTGCTGGCTGCAGGTGTCACACCGCTCCCCACTGAGCCCTGGGGGACAGGTGCAGCGGCCCGTGTATGGGTCACAGTGGCCTTGTGGACACTGGCAGCCTGCGGCAGGAGGGGTAGGTAGATTAGCTGTAGGGGTCCAAGGACACCCGCCCCTCCACCCTGCCCGGCCACACTCCTGTACTCACGCCTGCAGCCCTTCTCCGGGAGCCCCCAGTAGCCAGGGGCACACTCACGGCACTGGGGCCCTGTGGTCCCTGGCTGGCAATGGCACTGACCGCTCTGAGGGTGGCACTCAGAGCCCTTGGCGGCTGGTCCACAGGCACAAGGGTGGCAGCCTTGGCACTGCTCAAAGCCAAAGCGTCCTTCCTGTAACACACCCTGGGGTCAACGGCCTGCCCAGCCCTCGACACCCTGCGTCCTCCAGTGCGGGAAACAGGCTATTTCAGGCTTCCCAGGTCCAGTCAAACCTCCCCATCACTCATTCCTCCAGAGGCTAGGCCTCTCCCTCAGTACAGCTCGACAGGCCTGGCCCTGTCCCTGGAGCCTGCCCCATCCTCAGGCCTGCTGCTCCCAGCCCTACCAAACAGTGGTCACAGCGTCTTCCAGTCACGCCTGCCTTGCACAGGCAGCGCCCACTCTGAGGATCGCAGGCTTCTGTCCCACACGAGGAACAGTCACACCCTGCAGAAAGTGGGGGCTACGGTCACTGCGCTGTCCCCCATTCCAGTCCTTCCAAACCTAGCCCCTTACTTCCTACAGCTTTTCCCATGATTTGGTCCAGGCCTCTTGGTCCTGTTTGGCTGCCTCCCTGCAGCCTTGCCCTAAAGAGGACAAGGCAAGGATAGGGTCTGGCCATGAAGCTGGCCACCAAGGAAGATCTGACCATGCAGGGAAGGAAGCCTGGTCACAGTGGCACATAACTGTCCTTAGGGTGCATCCAAAACCCCACTCAGCGCTTACGGGTACAGTTGCCGGGCAACAAAGCATTGCCATAGAAGCCAGGGGCACAGCTTTCGCAGCGGGGCCCCGTGGTGTGACGAAGGCAGCCACGACAAGTGCCTGTCAGGGGGTCACAGTCACTGAAGATCATGTTGGGGTCTCCATTGCCACTGCAGTCACAGGGCTGACAGGAGCTGCCCAGCACCAGAGGGTTTCCGAAAAAGCCAGGCGCGCAGCTAAGAATGGGTGGCAAAGAGAGAAGGGGCAGTCGGGTCCGGTAGCCCCACTCAGGGTGCTCTAGGGTGTTGTACGGAGTCACCCCGCCTAATTACCGCTCACAGGAGGCCCCGGCATAGCCTGGCCTGCAGAGGCACTGGGTTCGGCCATTTCGTAAGACGCAGCCATCGGCAAAGCTGCAAGAATGAGACAAAGCAGTCGCTACACAGGGACACCTCTCCATCAGGGGTAGGCACCCGGCGCTGGGGTTCATCCACTGGGCTGACCCCAGCTGCTCAGGGGCTGCAGAAGGGACCACGCGCCGCTTACTTGTTGGAGGGTACCGCCAAGGGGCAAGGGCAGCTCACACAGGGCGCAGCAGGGCCGTCGGGATCGGCTCTCACAAAGCCCGCCCTGCAGCGCTCACACTGGTCCCCTTCTGTGTTGTGCTGGCAGCTCTGGGGCACAGTGGAAAGTCAGTGCTGAAAGCAGAGACGCATCCCCACCCCACCCCCACCGCCCTAAGTCAGCTGGTACCCTGGGTCTGGAACCAAGGTCTTCCTTGGCTGGCCAGGCTCGGCTGTACTCACCACACAGGTGCCAGAGCCAGGAAGACAGCGGTCCGAGTGACCATGACACTGACAAGGGACACATCGGCCCAGGAAGAGACCTTTGATGTCCCTGTAATAGCCAGGGGCACATTCCTGGGGGAAGCAGGTAGGACGTTAGCAATGAGGGGGCGGGGGATGTGATGCCAGTCTCAAGGCTGGGCAGACCAGACATGATGTGGGAGTTCCCTCTGTGTGTTGCTTGTATTGGTTAATGAATAAAGAAACTGCCTTGGCCTGATAGGGCAGAACTTAGGTAGGCGGAGAAGACAGAACTGAATTCTAGGAGGAAGAAAGCAGAGTCGGAGATACGCCATGGATCCACCAGAGACAGACACTGGGAATTTTACCCAGTAAGCCACTGCCACATGGCGATATACAGATTAACAGAAATGGGTTAAATTNCAGAACTTAGGTAGGCGGAGAAGACAGAACTGAATTCTAGGAGGAAGAAAGCAGAGTCGGAGATACGCCATGGATCCACCAGAGACAGACACTGGGAATTTTACCCAGTAAGCCACTGCCACATGGCGATATACAGATTAACAGAAATGGGTTAAATTAATATGTAAGAGTTAGCCAATAAGAAGTTAGAGCTAACAGGCCAAACAGTGATTTAATTAATACAGTTCCTGTGTGATTATTTAGGGGCTAAGCTAACTGGGCAGCCAAGACGAACAAGCGGCCCACTCCCTGCAACACAGACAGGCAGCTCACGGGTCAGCCCCTGGGGACCTTCATGCACCAGCAGGGGTTGCAGGGATACCACACCATGGATCACAGGGTCCAGGAGTTCTGCCTGGCTGTTGGGGCTCTGGACCTGTGAACACACTGCCAAATGGTGATGGCACGGCTCCGGAATAACTAGGCTGTGTGGCTGGTGACCAGCACTGCTTCTTTCTATTCCAAACATGTCTGTCTAGTGGTGGTCAATCACAACCCTTCCCCAGGAAATCATGCTAGAGTACCCAGTGTCACAGGCAGAGACACCAGTGAGGGAAGGAACGGTGGCAAGCTGGGAAGCCGGGTGGATCAGGGATGATGGCTGTGGGGGATGGGTGACAGCTGCTGTGTATGGAGGGGCAGACAGTGATAAATGGTTGGGTCACAGGTGACGATGGAACAGTCGACTGAACAAGCAGGCTGGCAGGGTATGGAGAGGAAGACACGCGTGGGCGGAGATGGGACAGAGCAGAGGGCAGATGTTGGCAGAAGTACAGGCGGGAAGGACCCACGGCGGTGGGCACCCTCATGGCCAAGCACCCACCCTGACCACTTTTTACCTGGCATGAGTCCCCACGGTAGTTAGCAGGGCACATACATAGCTCCACATTGCTGGCCGGAGGCCCCCTGCCAGCCTCGCTGGCCACCTCCAGCGCCACTCGACACAGGGAGATGGTGGCGGAGGTCTGGGAGAAGAGGGCACGGATCTGCAGCTGCTCCAGGCCAGCCAGCACCATCATAAGTTCTTCCCGGGACACCGGGTTGTGAGTCTCCAGGTGCCGGAAGTTCCCCTGTGGGGCAGAGATACGACCTCAGCTGAGGCAGAACACGGTAGAGGACAGAGGCGCGCGAGGGAACTCCAGCAGCCACCGTGAGGGAAACAACAAAGCTAATTCCAGGGATAGTAAGAATTTATATATGCAAAGAAAATAGTTTTTAGAAGAAAAAAACCATAAATGGGTCCTTTCTGACATCAGAGAGATAAGTATTCTTACAAGACAGACACAAAATCTGAACAAACACGAGAACCTGAGAAACTTGAAGACATCAAGAATCTACTCAACAAAGGACGTTTTAAAAAAAGAAAAAACTACAGTGATGTGGGATTCCCCTCTGTATGCTGTGAATACCACTGGTTAATAAAGAAGCTGCTTTGGGCCTATTGCAATGCAGAATAGGGCAAGGCAGGAATTCCAAGCAGACAGAGGAGGAGAGAGTAGGTGGGGTCAAAGAGAAGCCATGTGGCCACAACCGCATGGTGATACACAGATGAATGGAAATGAGTTCATTTAAGATGTAAGAGCTAGCCAATAAGAAGTATGAGCTAACAGGCCAAGCAGTGTTTTTAATGAATACAGTGTTTGTGTGGTTATTTCAGATCTGGGCAGCCAGGGAACAAAAGAGCAGCCTCAGTCCGACTACAGGGCCAGGAGACAGCTCAGTGAGTAACAACAGGTTGTCTGCCCTCAGCCTGACAAGCACTCGATCCCCGGAACCTGCATGGCGGGAGACGAGAACCAATTCTTTTAAGTTGTCCTCTGATTCCACACACATGCTGTAGCATGCATACATGGGTACGCACGTGTGCACACGCACACACATATTCTAAGTAAATAAAATGTGACAAACTAAAAAAGATCAAGCTACAAACTGGAAGGCAGCTTTGATGCGTCTAGAGTGAAGCTCTCTACAAAGTAAGAAAGATCAACAGTCAGGCAGACACAGAGGGGCAGCTCCCAGAGTGGGTCAGAGGTCAAGGAGCCCCAGGGCCTCTCAGCTACTATGTTCAAGGGTCTTCAAACCAGAGCTGCCCCACTCAGGGGTAATCAGAAAGGAATCCACTGTCTCCCACCCCTGGGCTGTCCTCCATCGTGGGGAACAAAGACTACGGGGCCCTGACCCGCTCTGCTCACCTCTACCAGCTGCAGCTGTCCGTGGTGAATGTGGCCAGGTGAAGGGTGTGCCATCTCCAGGAAGGCGATGCTCATCTGGTTGCCCTGAGAGCCAGACACATGGACCAGGGTTAGGGCTGGCACCGGGGCTGGCCCACTATCCCAGCCGGATGCACCCACCCCACTCAACCACCTGCAGCACCACGTCCGGCCGGCTCTCGTAGGGAATGAAGACATCGCCACGCTGGGTCTCGGAGTGGAGCTCATAGTGGAGGGTCCCGCCGTAAGATGACACCTGGAGCCAGCACACAGGGAGCGTCCCCTCTCTCCCAGATCCATTCCCTACAGCGCCCTCCCTCATCCAGGCTCCTCTCATGCTCCTTTACAATGAGCTCCAGGGTCCCTGGATTGACACCCTCATTGACACCCACTTTCCCCAGTACCCCAGAAAGTACAGCCCCTCAGACCAAAGGCTCCTTCTCACCCTGTCACCCAGGTAGGAGGCCGGGGCCTGCCAGTACAGCTCTGGAAAATTGTCAGCTATGAGGCGCAGGTCTGCATGCAGCAGTTCCATCTCAGGCCGCAGCTCGTGAGGTACCACCTGCCGATCGCTGCTCAACAGCACCCAGCCATCCATGTCCACGAACTGTGAGCACACGCATGCGTCACAGAGCAGATACTTGGCCTTGCTCTGCATTCCAGGCCCCTCGAACGGTTCCCATCTCAGTCCCAGGCTACCAGGATACCTCATGTCGGGCATGGTTAGAGCTCCCACAACGCTCTGTCGCCCCGAAACAGAAGCAGCGGGTACAGCCCTTGGGGTTAGCCATGTCCAAGGAGAAGGTCCCCAGGCGACACTGGTCACATCTTGAGCCCTGTACATTCTCCTAAGGTCAGGGGGTCAGGGAACAACGAAGGTCAGTTGGCTGTGTGTCGAGGGCCAGACCACAGATCAGTTTTACACCTTGCCCCCTGCCAAAAGCTTCCAGGAAGCCCCACTGACCCAGAAAGGCTGCGAGGGCAATGTCTCCATGGAAGCAGATACAGGAAGGGGGCCTAGGGAGGTGACTTAGGAAAATGATCTGGACCCAAAACCCTGCTCACCTTGCAATGGCACTGGCCTGTGAAGGGGTCACATACGCTAGCCACGGTGCCTGCCTCGTCGCAGTCACAGGGGTGGCAGCTAGGATAACCATAGAAGCCCGGGGCACAGGTATCACAGCGACGCCCAGCTACATTGGGTCTGCATCTGCACGTGGATGAAGGCAAAGTGAATCCCCGAGCCCTGGGTCACCCAGAACCCACAGGATGCAGGTCTCTAGAGCACCTTCTGAGATGCAGAGGAGTGAGTTGCTGGGTGAGGGGCAATGCTCTCCCCGACCCGAGACACCACAAGACAGTGGGGGTACTATCTACACTCACTTGCACTGGCCACTGTCCATGTCACAGGTGGGGTCTGTCAGCTCCTGGACGCCGGGCCCTGAGCAGTTACACTCCTCACAGCCAACCAGGGGGTGGCAACCAAAACTCTGTGGCTGGCAGACCAGGCAGTCCGGGGGGATGGTGCGTGGAGGACATATGCACTGACCCGTGAGCTCGTCGCACAAGCGGGTACCGCAGTCACAGGCTGTCGGGGTGTATAACATTGTTGACCCCTCTGGCCCCGCTCAGGCCCCAGGCACAGCCCACAAGGGTGTGGCAGGGACACCCTAGTTCCACCCCTTCCTCATAGCTCTCTGCACCTCACACAGCTCCTTTGACGTGAACAATCAATGAGCCATTGTCAGGAGCTACTGGCCACCTGCTGCTTTTCCTAGGTCCTTTTAGGAGAGGTGCACAGGCAGGAAGTGACTGGGCCAGTCTGCTAGGCTCCAGAAAGCTCCCTTGGTCACCATGCCCCCGGATCCTGGTGCACCCCCATTTCCCAGGAAGTCCTAGGGGTTCAGCACATTTAGCTCTGATGTTCTAAGCACTGGTTACTCACGTCTGCAGAAGGGGAAGCCCCAGTAGCCGGTGGCGCAGCGGGAGCAGTCACGACCAATAACATGGCCCCGGCAGGGACACTGGCCCCCGAAGGGTTCACATGTGGGGCTTGTGGCACCCACCTCATGGCAACCACAAGGTAGGGCCCCATTGTTGTAGAAGAGAGACAGGGAGGTGGCAGCATTCCGGCAGAACAGAGATGAGCTGCTGGGGCTACATTGAGAGGCAGTGGTGAGGCTGGCTCCTGGCCTAACCCCTGCGCCCCAGACCCCCATTCTGCCCTCCCCCAGCCCACCTGATGTGGTAGCCATGGGTGGCACAGAGGCTGATGAAGTCATAGGATTTGTCCAGGGGCTCCTCATGGAGGTAACCAGAGCCGTAAACGTCCTCGGGGACGAGGAGGATGTAGTCCTAAGAAACGATACCTAAGCACCTTCACGAGGGTCTAGCCTAAGGGCCTGGCTGGGGGGATAAGGACAGAGCTAGAGGCAGGAACAGGACAGTCTCCTCAAACTGGCTACGGCCAGGGTATGGCTGTTCTACTCAGGTACTTGGGCTACTCAGGAAGGAAGTACAACACAGATTGGGGAAATGAAGAGACAATAAGCCAAGCCTCTGGTGTTGCTCATGTCCTCTCCTCTCTCCTGTTACCCAGGTTCCTCTTCCTCTGGGAAGGTCCCCCGACCAGCTGGGCTTAGTGGTTTAGCTCTCAGGGACCCTCTAGAGCCTCCCACGGCACTAGTGATGGGAGACACGCTCCGGCTGACACCCTCAGATACGTGACAGGCACGAAGGGGAGACCCCTCTGCAAGTTGGACACCAGCCTGAAGCCTCACCAGCCAGAGCCACCGGCCTTCTGGCACACGCACGGTCACGGTGAGTTCGTTGTCTGTAACATCCAGCATAGTTTGGCCCTCACACAACACTAGGGCACGGCAGCCGTAACCATGTGGGCAGAAGCTGGCATTGGCGTGGCCTGGCGGGGGTCAAAACGCGAAAGTCAGGCTCCAATGCCAACCACTCTACCTGCATGGCTGCCCTATCCTGGGTGTAGGGCACAGTCGGAGAGATGAGGGGACACAGACAGGGCTGTAGGTGATGACATGTCATGGCAGAGAGCTTACAGGCGGCCTTTGAGACCAGGCCTCATCCTTTGTGAATTAGCGGTAGCCATACATGACGGCCCCGGGTACAAGCGACCAGGTCCTCCAGGCACCTTATAAACCAACATTTGTTTCACCATTTGTGACAGAAAAGGAGAGCCCTAATACAGGGAACAGGGGCTGGGATAAGACTTCTGAGAACGGAGGTTCAGGAGGTGGGGCTGCCACTCACTCAGGGTACTTAGTGGAAAACTGACACCAGTCAGTTTGCTCCCCTGTCAGTGTGGCACACTCAGCCACTCACCTTGCCAGACGCGGCCACCATTGATGAGAACCTCCACGGGGAAAGTAGGGTGGACTGGCTGGTAGCTGTGCAGCAGGAAGGCATAGCGGCCCAGGGTGGGCACCTGGGTGGTGAAGACGACGGTGCCCTGTAGGAAGAGTCTCCAATGAGTGACTGGAGCTGGTACTATCTGGTCCTGTTGTCTGGAGCATCGGCCAAGGCTGGTGGAGGATAGGGACCCAGAGCCCTGCCCCACGTCATGCCTGTCCCTGTAGAGGCTTCCGTCTGGCCCGAGCCCTCACCTGTGGGTGGCGCAGCAAGGTGGGTTCTGCGTTAGGGTCCACGACAGTTGGGGGCCGAGGTTGTGGTCCAGCTGGGGGTGCGCCTGGCGTGAGCTCTTGAGACTGGGTCAGAGGGAGGTTGGGAGGCAGCAGCAAGACCTGACAGTCCTTAAGGATGATGGGCTGCGGTGGCTTCAGAAAGCGGGAGGGCAGACAGGCAGTGCTGGAGAATACCAGGAGTGAGCACACTGATGGCCAACGGGTCCCTGCTGTCTGCCCAAGCCACTCCCAACACCAATACCTGCCAGGGTTGAAGGTGCCATGACTGCTCACACAGAAGACCCGGGGCTCCACGAATTCTGTGCTGAACTCATCCACAGGAACCAAAGTGACACTATGCTGTAGGCAGAAGGATGATATGTGGCTGTGCTCTGGACAGCTGAGGACAGGACACAGTGGACAGAGAGGGCTGGTCACATAGTTTAGACCCCTGGGGTCCACTGAGCCTAGATACAATCACTCCTGCCTTCAGCCTAGAGCCCAGGGCTGTGGGATAATGCTCTTGTACGCTGTAAAGATTTGCAACTTGTATTGGTTTAATAAAATGCTGACTGGCCAGTAGCCAGGCAGGAAGTATAGGCAGGGTGACCAGACTAGGAGAATTCTGGGTAGAGGAAAGGCAGAGAGACACAGTCATCATCCAGAGGCAGAGGAAGCAAGATGAGAATGCCTCACTGAGAAAAGGTCCCAAGCCACATGGCTAAACATAGACAAGAATTAAGGGTTAATTTAAGTTGTAAGAGCTAGTTAATAANCCAGTAGCCAGGCAGGAAGTATAGGCAGGGTGACCAGACTAGGAGAATTCTGGGTAGAGGAAAGGCAGAGAGACACAGTCATCATCCAGAGGCAGAGGAAGCAAGATGAGAATGCCTCACTGAGAAAAGGTCCCAAGCCACATGGCTAAACATAGACAAGAATTAAGGGTTAATTTAAGTTGTAAGAGCTAGTTAATAATAAGCCTGAGCTAATAGGTCAAACAGTTTGTGTGTTTCTTTGGAACTAAACAGCTGTGGGGCCAGGCAGGACAGAAACTTCCATCTATAGCCCAGACTTGGACGCAGACCTGGTAAGTTTCTAGCTCCCAACCCTCATGGTACCCTACAATCGATCTACTCTTTCTCCATCCACCCATCTCTATCTTGGGCTCTCGCAGGCTAGAGGCCAAAAACAGATCCAGATCTTCAAAAGCCCCTTCATGAGCAAATATCAATAAGCAGGGGCCAACTACAGCATGCAGTGCCACACCACGGACTCCCAGGGCCCAGAGGCTCTGTTCTCTTTTACAGATATTTGAAACACGCTGAAAAAAGCTGCTCTGGGGGCGAGGGCTCAAGGGGCTTTACCAGGAAGAAGTGTGCCTGCTCAGCTGTCAGACGAATGCTGGCCTCAGAGTCCACGTAGAAGGTGGCCAGGTGATGGTGGGTATCCCGGGCTGGACCCCGACACAGGGAGCTGAGGAGAGGGATTCACTGTAAGTGGGAAGCCCTGGGTAGAGTCCTCCCATCAACCCTGTCCTGCTCTAAGTTTACCTGTACGGACAGGGATGGAGACTGAACATCCCGTGCTGGGGGGCTCTCTGAGGTGTGTGCACAGCCACACCCACCTCCTGGTGTGAACCTTCACTGATATATTCCACCACCAGAGCATATCGGCCTGGCTGAGGCACTGTCATCTCAAGCTGGATGTCCACCTGGGGGAGGGCAGGGTGACCAGAGGCCCACGGTCCTCATCCTCCCCACAGCTGCCCTTTGGGGCATCTCCAAACAAGGTCATAGAGGAAGCAGAACAGCTAAGGGAGTCCCCTTCCCACCAAGTGTCTCACGGGCCATGCATGCTGGCTTCATCATCTCAAACCTTGTACCCACGCTGCCATTTAGACAGCCCCTCCTCCAGACCCAGGCCCACGACACCCACCCCTCCACAGACCCTCAGATACCCACATCACTGCCAACACAGGTCACCAGGGGTGGGTGTGAAGGGCTGAGCTGCTCTGTGGGGCAGGGTCGAGGCAGGCTGTTGTCATAGCGACACAGGGCCTCGGTTCCAGCTGCTGAAGGGAAGCCATCCAGGGGTAGATGAGCATAGAGGAGACAGCTGGGGAATAGAGATGGAAGTCAGCACAGGTCCACCCCTGATCCAGCCCCATCCAATCCCGTGGGACCTTACTTCTCTGTGGAGTGCAAGGCCAAGGGCCGGTAGGTACAAGCCTCGGTTATTCGATGCTGGAGGAGAGCGGCCTCGTAGTACGTGCTCGGCAGTAGGACCACATAGTCCTGGGAGAGATGGGAGGTGAGTGCTAAGGCCCTGGGGCCCAGGTCCTGCCCTCACCCTGCCCCTGCCCCTGCCCCTGCTGTGGCCCCGGCCTCACCAAGAGTACACCTTCAGCCTCCACAAGCAAGGTCCAGATGCCGGGGTTCAGCACAAAGGGTTCCCCAAAGCCCCTCTGGGGCACAGTGACAAAGGCAGCTTCTGTGCTGGGTGGGAAGGTCACTGGCTGGCTCTGCTCTGTGCCTGAGGTGGGGAAGGTAAGATGACTGGGCTCAACCCTCAGGCCATCCCCTGACTCCCCTGGTTGTACTTCCCCCATGAAATGCACACCTCCCACAGGGCAGAGGGCCAGGAGGAAGAGGCCACAGTTTGGGTCCACCACATGCTTGACTCGAGAGGTGGAATACGGGGTGGAAAAGGATTGGGTGAACAGACTCCACTCACAGTTCATACAGCTGGAAAGCCTTCCCCCTTCACGCACAGAAACCTGCCCGTTCACACTCGTGGGTCCACGGTTGACGTATCGGAAGACCAGCCAAAAGAGGTCAGGGGAGGTCACGTTCAGTCTGGCCATGATCCTGGGCTGCGGTGGGTTTGAGACAACAAGGTCACTTCTCTGGCCATCGTTGACCTGGCTCCCGTGATTACCCTCCTTGCCAGGAGACCCATCTGGTTCTGTTCCTGTACCAAGCCCTGGGAAAGGGCAACACGACCCACCTGGATAGGCGTCATGTGCGCGTAGCCTCTCCAGCTGAAGTTCTCGAACTCCAGAGGGTTGAAGCCAAAGCGCACAGCATGGCCTTCAGGAGTGGCCGCCTCCTCCAATTCCAGCCGCATGTGGTGCAGGTCCGGCAAGTAGTGGTCCTTTGCCGGCCTGTCAAGGCACAGGTGTCTGGGCCAGACAGGCACTAGCCCTACACGGCCACCCACATCTCCAAGGGGTAGCTGCGTACCCTGTGGGATCCTGAACATATGGGACACCGTACACATTGCCTCCCCAGATCAGGCCCAGCCAGCGGAAGATACTTACTCGCTGCAGGTGGGGCCCTGGGTGTTAGGGCGGCACCTGCAGGCACCTGTCCTTGGTTCGCAGCCCTGGCCTAGGGCACCACCAACATCACACCGGCAGCCTGTGTTGAGAAAGAGCAGGATCAGAGGATGCCTAGACCCTTGACAGCCTTAGGGGTCCCTCTCACAACCCTCCAGGTTAGGACTCATAGGCAGGTCCCTACCTAGTCTCAGTAGAGAAACTAACATCAACCCTTAGAGTCTGCTTGGGGGTCGGGGCAAGGGAACTGGGATGGATTAGTGATGTCTGCCACGAGCACAGCATGGAGCAAAAGGCCATGCATCAGGACAGAGCTGCGGCCAGGAAGCCAGTTGAACATCTGCTGTTGCCAGAGTGAGACCCCTACCTGCCTGACCCACTTGTACCTCCCTGGACTTCCGTGTTCCACTGTGCATGGTACAGCACACACAATATGGGGAGGGGGCACGTGTGAGCACTTACTACGGCAGCCGAAATAGTCAGCACGATCCAGGCCGAAGAAGCCATCCTTGCAGGCTGCACAGGTCTGGCCACACACATGAGCCTTACAGAAACACTGCCCGTTGCCCTGGGGAGGAACAGGCAGTGAGACTTGGCGGGGCAGAGTCCTGATGGACTGGACTCACAGACCCTAATACCCTGACACCGACCCTAATACCCTGACACCGACTCACCGACCGGCACTCGGTAACTCCACCCAGCGTGCCTCGTGGGTCACAGCTACAGCCTGGGGAGGGCAGAGCAGGAGTGAGAGCCCTGCGGGACAGGAAGGCCTCGGATCTACCCTTCAAACCCTTAATCATCTACGGCAGACTCACGAGTGCAGCCTTCAGGGTTGCTGGGGCTCAGGCCCCAGTACCCAGGTTTACAACGATCGCAGCTTGGACCCTCCACGTGAGCCCGACACGTACAAGGAGCCTGTGCCTGAGAGAGTAAAATTATGGGACACAGTGGAGGTCAAGGGTCAAAGTCCCTCACCTGCCCTTGCCCCAGGTGTGGCAGCCACCAGGATGGAAATAAAGGACCGGAGAAGGGGTAAATGTGCCCTGAGGTTGCCACAGACAACGAGCAATAGGCAGAAAGCCAGGGTCTCTCTGGGCTTCAGACCCTTAGCCTAATCCTGCACCAAGGACAATCCTCTCCTCACCTCAGGAAGAGCGGGATTGGCAGGGGCCAGACCAGCAGGATGACAAGAGCCAGCTAGGGAGAGATAACCAAGTTCTGATCACTCCTCAGTGACTGACCAAGGTCAATAGCTTCCCAGCCACATGAACAATCACCTACACACAAACGAACACATGTTAACACACGCACACAGAGCAATCGCATGAATGGCTAGCTGCATGAACATTTGCAAAGCATGGGCACATACATAGCACACAGAAACGTCACATATAAACACATATGAACAGCCTTAATGACAGCACGTGGACACAGATACATGTACAGTCCGTGGATGTACACACAAGGGGACCCCCAGGAACGGCGCATAGATCACGCAAACGGGGCTGCCCTCTGCTGCACTACCCCCAGCTCACCTTCGCAGTAGGGGAAGTTATAGGCACCCGGCACACACATATCACAACGCAGTCCGGTCACGCGGGGCCGGCAGCTACACTGCCCCGTGGTAGGCTCACAAGTCGCATGCAAGGAACCGTCGGTGGAGCAGTGGCAGGCTGTGGGGTGAAGTCAGTGGGTACAAGGTAGGGCTGAGAACTGCCCACCTCCCCTTCTCCCAAGAAACTTACGGATGCAGTCGGGGAAGCCGTGGAAACCAGGGCTGCACTCCTGGCAAGTGGTGCCTGTGTAGCCAGGACGGCAGCGGCATGAACCACCCACTCCGCAGTGTTGGTCCAGGGACCCCCGAGGATCACAGGCGCAAGCTATGGGCACACAGGGGAGGGGTGAGGAGGTCAGACGCTGATCCTGTGGGGATGGCCTGACCCCCTTCTCGCTCTAATTCTCTGCTTACCACGACACTCAGGGTAACCATGGTAGCCTGGGAGGCAGCGGTCACAGTGAGGGCCATCAAACCCAGGTTGGCACTGGCAACGGCCGGCCTCATCACAGCCTTCAGGCAGGGTCCCTGCAGGGCTGCAGCCACACACTGCAGAGTGGGATGCGTTACTGGGGATCCTGACAGAAGCAGGTTGTCACTCAGGCACCCCAACCACCTATGCCCACACGGAGGGACATCACTCACACTGACAGAGAGGGAAGTGGAAGTAGCCAACGGCACAGCGATCACATCTGTCCCCTTCAAAGCCTGTGCGGCATATGCACTGGCCTGACTCTGGGTCACAGAGGCCGTTGGCTACCCCAGGGCTGGAACACTGGCAAGCTGCAAAGAGAGGACTAGCTGATCAGTTAATGCTGCGTTGGTGCAGGGCACTTCAGGAGGGGATAAGGAGGGGGCTGCACACACCTTGGCAGCTAGGGCCATAGAACCCAGGTACACAGTGCTCACAGTGGGTGCCCTGGAAGTTGGGTTTGCACACACAGCGTCCCAACCGTGGGTCCTTTCGGCAGGCGTTGCCCTGGGTCCCTGCAGCGTTGCAGTCACAGTCTAGGAGGGAGGTAGGAGCAGGAAGTTTGGACACGGACAGAACAGAACCTTCCCACCGGGACAAACAGTTTCTCTGCAAAGTCATTCTCACATGTTTATATAGCACAGGTTAGAATCTAAAAAAAGTAAAATCCCCAAAGCTGGTTCTTTGGGAAAACAATGGTGAGCTGCAAAATAAAACATCTGGCTGGATGTGGTGACGCCGCCTTTAATCCCAGCACTCAGGAAGCAGAGGCAGGTGGATGTCTGTGAGTTTGAGGCCAGCCTGGTCTACAGAGCTAGTTCCAGGACAGCCACGGCTGCACAAAGAAACCCCGTTTTGAAAAAAGACAAAAAATAAAAAATATAGACAGCAAACTCTCAAAAACACTAGAGCTAGCCTGACAGTCACACACTTTGCTCCTCCAGCTAACAAAAGTCCAGAAAGGAAACGAAGAAGAAATGAGAAGAAGAGAGGACAGGAGAGGCCTAGCCTGGCAGCAGCAAGGGCAGTGAGAAGGTCAGATGACCAGAAAGCACCAAAGGTGCCAGTGGAGTTGCAAGGAAATCCCAGGGAGAGAAAGTTTGTAGGGCCAGAAAATACCGAGGCTAAAGAAGGGCAAAGAAGGTGGATGGAGGACAAGTCACAAGGAAAAGCAGCAGAAGGTGAGGACCAAAGAAATGCAGTTCCAAGTCCTGGAATATCACACAAACAAGCAAGATGCAGACCGAGACCCATCCTACTGCAAAACAGCATCCACTTCCACCCTGCCCTAGAAGGACACAATCCTGCCAACAGCACAAAAAACTTTATCTAAAAGATGCATCCCAGGCGGGTGTGCAGGCACACATCTTTAAACCCAACACTTGGGAACCAGAGGCAGGTGGATCTCTGAGTCTAGAGGCAGCCTGGTCTATAGAGCAAGTCCCAGGACAGCTGGGACTACACAGAGAAACCCTATCTTGAAACACCCCACTACCACCACCAAACCCAGACACACTGAGAAGGGGACGCCTGTCTCTGCACTAGGAGAGAGGCCTCCACTCAAGCCAACGGCAGAGGCTACAACTGTGCAGCTCGGCAATGGTCCAGCCAGCAGCTGTACACACAGCCAGGGCACCAGTATGCTGTCATGTGTTAGGAAACCGACTTGGCACCTGGGCAAAAGGCCACAAAATATGGAAGTTTGGTAAGCCAGAGAGAGCCTGCTGACTTCTAGGAAGGCACCCTGTGGAGACAAGACCATGAGAAGTCACTGCTGTCTGGATGTCTGTCGTAGCATCTTTTTGGAAGGAGAGCAGGGCAGCTGGTTAATTCAATGCTCCATCTGTCCGTATAACGGGCTGTGAGGGACATGTTTACAGGATGGTCGTGGGAGAAGGCACAATCCCTAAACAGCGTGCATGGTTTACTACAGTGTTTATAAGAACGAGCTCACACAGACACAGAGTTCAGGGTGCACGGAGACGATTATTTGCCTTTCGTGTTTGCTGAGGTGCTGACGATGGAACCCAGGGCTGTGTGAAAGCCAGGCGAGCAATGAACCACGGAACTACAGTTGTATCCCCAAGAGGGCTGTTCCCAAGCACTCAGCTTCTACAAGGGTTTCCAATGAGACTATGCATTATTTAAAATAAATAAATAAATAAATAAATAAATAAATAAATAAATAAAAATTAGGGGCTGAAGAGATGGTTCAGCAGTTAGGAGCACTGGCTGCTCTTGCAGAGGACTGGAATTCAGGTTCCAACACCCACATGGTGGTTCACAGCTATAACTTAGGATCAGGAAGTCCAACACCTTCCTTTTTGCCTCCATGGGCACCAGGCAAGCACACAATGCATAGACACACACATAAAACACACATACACAGGAAGTAAAAATTAATTTTAAAATTGAATAAACTAAATGATGAAGATTAAAACTGGCCCTTTACACTTCTTCCTGTAGGTCGTGGTGACCTCAGGGTATGTAGGTTCTGGTGACCTCAGGGTATATAGGTCATGGTGACCTCAGAGTACTTACTCACTATCTGTCCAGCAGGCGATACTTGTTCTCTGGTGTCATTGTGGGGAAAGGAGGACACAGCTGAGGGGTAAACATTGCACATGCGTCAACGAGGTCTGCTGGGCAAGCTCTCTGGACCACAGACCAGCCCAGGGCTCCACCCTTCCTCAGCCTCAGCCCTGGGCCTTTCCGGTAACCCCGCCCCGAGATCCCAGCTGGTCCTCACGGTAGCAGTGTGGAAAATTGGTGTAGCCCTCGGCACAGGCGGCACAGTGCTCTCCCGTGAAGTTGGGTCTGCAGTAACAGCGGCCTGTTAAATCTTCACATGTCCCATTGGTGAAGTCCGACTCACAGTCACAGCCTGAGAAACAGTCAGAGATAAAGTCATGGAAACGATGGGGAGTTAAGGCTTCACCTCCTGGGGCGGGGAGGTTTGGGAGACACAGCAGCTAAGACGCCGGGGACTTCCCAACCGCCTCTCCCAGCCAGACCATCAAACTCCAGCCTCCGTGGCTCAGGAACACAGCTCTACTCACGGCGACAGACATGGGGTGAGTCCAGCGGCTGGTCAGGGGCACGGTAGAAGCCGGGCAAGCAGCGCTCACAGTTGATGCCCGTGGTGTGGTGCTGGGGACACAGGGTACACGGAGCTTGCTAAGTCCCAGCATGCTCCCATTCCCATCACACAGGCTTACACCCAGCCGGCCCTTGCCTAGCCTACCTGGCAATCGAGGCAGACGCCCCCACCTTGGTACACATTGTCCTGGTTCTGGCTGGCATTACGCAGGTCCACCTCAGGGTCGTAGTAACAGTCGTGGGCATGGCCATGGCAGTTGCAGGCTGTAGGGTCGGGGCCAATGGTTAGCATGCCCTCCGTGTCCCTGGGACCCCTGGGTGCTGGCAGTGCACACACATACGGTATACTCACACTGGCACTCATTGGCGCTATCGGTGGTAGCAGGTTTCCACGGCTGCTGGTTGAAGCCTGGACAGCATCGGTCACAAGAGCCTCCACATGTATTGTGTTGGCAGGCACACTGCAGCCTGTGAAGGGACGTGGAGGAGTTAGGACCCACCCGAGAGACAAAGGGCTAGAGACGAAGTGGGTGGTACGTGCTTGGGCATTGCTGGCCTGCTGTGTGGGCACAGGGCTCGCCTCCCCTCAGTCCCCAGCTGTCATGCAGTAAGCGCTGGTTCAGACACCCTACTCCTACCCCAGCGGCTGTGCACATGGCCTGAGCCTCAGAGAATGGGAACAAGAAAGGAAAAGAGATGGGGGGGAGGGCAGCAGAGAGGAGAAGGGATCTCCATGACGCCTTAGGTGGAAGGCTGAAGAGAGAAGGGTGTGCGTTGATGGTGGGCAGGGCCTACAAGCTCTCAGCAAGGTGGAACCCTGGCCCTCCCAACCCTACCTGGCCCCCAAAACTCTGATCCAGTTCTGTGGGAGGGACACATTGGTTCCCCACTGAGACCCGGATCTCACTCAGCCTGTGAAATCCTCATGTCAGCCAGACACCCCCATATATCTAGGGCATCTCCCCAGGGGCAAGTGGCCAAGAACTGCTTCCTCTCTCCAAAGGCTGGAGGCCCTCTCTCCAAAGGCTGGAGGCCCTCTCTCCAAAGGCTGGAGGCCCTCTCTCCAAAGGCTGGAGGCCCTCTCTGCCCGCTGTCCCAATGGGCAGGGGAACAGCTGGTTGGGGCTGAAGACAAGCCTGGAGCACTATGTTCTGCATGAACCAACAGCTCCGTGTATTCTACTAGCGCGTGGCAGGGTCACAGGCAGCCCACTCAGAGGGGCAGCATGTGCACTTTCTGAGCAAAACCCAGAAGCCTCTGTATGCACAATCCTCCAAGCCCTACTCCCACTGATAACCCAACAGGGGGCCCCGTGGCCTTGGGAGTCAACCCTGCTGCCTCTCCCATCCCAAAGGCTTCTGGAAAAGCCTCAGCTCCAGTCGAGAGGGGAGGAATGAACCACCTGTCAGGACAGATAAGTAGCAACTATCCAGCCTAGCCCGGCAGAGGAAGAGCCAAACGACTACAGCGGGTGTCTCACTTCTGAGATCTGTGCTCAAGGCACCCCTGGGCTAGTAAGAGAAGTAGGTATTATGTGGAGTAAAGCTGGCCATCCTGGGGGTTCCTCTGTAGTCACGGACAGAGGCTCTGAGGAAGCCTGGCAAAGGGACCCAAAGTGGGGGCAGCAGATGCCACGCATGGCAGATTTGGGCCCGAGGACTCTACTCAGTGAGGCAATCCGGTAAATGCTGCAAAAAGACTGCTTCAGACAACTACAAACAAAGGAGTCTAAAAATAGGCAGATGTGAAGAATGACTTAGTTAGAACTTCCAGAATTGAAAAAATGCAAATATGAAATTTAAAAAACCCAAGCCAAGAGCCAAGATGGGGCTGGAGAGATGGCTCTGTGGTTAAGAGCACTGGCTGCACTTCCAGAGGTCCTGAGTTCAATTCCCAGCAACCACATGGTGGCTCACAACCATCTGTAACTCCAGTTCCAGGGGTCTGACACACGTTTCTGGCTTCCTTAAATATAAGGCACACATGCAGGCAAAACATTCACACATAGAAAATGTTTTAAAAGAGAAAATAAAGGTTCTCAACGGACTAGGTAAACAACAGAACAGACACAGCCAATGGGAGACTGCAAGAGCCAAGGAACAGGGGGAGCTGCTGAGAAGAGCAACGGGAAGTACGAGCTGTTCTCAGGCAGGGCAGTGTGTTGGTACTCATCTGGGGGGAGCATAGACAAGGGCCAGGAGGGCCATGGCCAACCAATCAGCAAAAATACATGCATTCTGAGAGCAGAAGTCCAAGAAACAGCCCCCCCACACCCTCCACACTTCCAACTGGACCCACAGTGCATCCAGGCACAGAGGACATGAAAAAGCCTAACAGCCCAAGGGACCCTAGACCCTAGAGAACCTAATGCTGTCCCAGGTAAAGAACTCACCCACAGGTCGGAAGGCAGTTATCATGCAAGAAGCAAAGTTATCTATCCGTTAGTTAAGCAGCCATCTTCTTTTGCGGGGTGGGGAGTTTTGAGTAGGGTTTCTCTGTGTAACCCTGGCTGTCCTAGAACTTGCTCTGTAGACCAGGCTGGCCTCAAACTCAGAGATCCGTCTACCTCTGCCTCCCAAATTCTGGGATTAAAGGCCCAGCTAATCAAACATCTTCTAAACATGACTGACAGTTATCCACTAAATGGCTGAGATGTGTGATCCAGAAAAAAACAGTTCTGGGGAACCAAGAGGTCATGAGAGCAAGGATTTGGGAATGAGAGGGTGACCCAGACACTAGAGAGAGAACGAACAAACCAGGTGGGAATAACATGGGGAGGTGCCAGGGTATCTCTCTACAGCTGAATTTGACTGAGCCAGGAAAACCAGTAAAGGTCAGGGTGAAAGCAGCCGAGTCTTTGTGCACTGGGGGGGCTGGTTTGGTTTGAGCTGCCTAGACAAATGGTACACATCCATCTAGGGACAGAGGTGTGTGGTGAGAGATCACATGCATCACTGATGCCCATCCCAAAGGCCCTGGGTCTAGAACCCCACACCTCTGTGGAATTCAGGGCAAATAGCCACCCAAGACCAGGACACCCCGAGAGGGTCACACATTACTGCCCCTTCTGACGGGAAAATGGAGACCCAGGGTAGCAGCCAGTGCAGGTGTCATTGGGAAGCCAGAGCTGTGGTAGGCAGGGAGGCAGATGAGGTTAGACAGAGAAACCAAAGTTCTCACCTGAAAGGATCCGAGGGGTCCTTAGCGTCACAGACATCCGCATGGCCATGACAGACGCAGCGGCCGCCGATGCTGATGTCTTTGATGCTGTAATAGTACTGCGGGGGAGGCCATGCGTGTCAGACGTTACCCTGACAGGGCCTTGCTATGGGCATGCTGCCCCCACCAACCCACTCTCCAGGGCCTCCATGAGAAACCAGCTCTGCCACCCTTCCTTCAGCTCTCAACCATACCCCCCAAGCTCACCCTGCGGGTGACGGTGGGGTCTCGCAGAGCCTTGCCCATAAGGTGACCCAGTAGTGTGTTGGTTCGCAGGAACCGCAGGCGGATGTTGGTGGCCTTGGTGAAGTCTCGAAGTAGAGGTGAGTAAGAGAAGTTCATGGCCCCGGGGCGCCCGTTCACCAAGGATACGACAATCTGCAGAGGGCACGGCAGGTGAGGTCAAGTGTGGCCTCGGGGACCCACCACGCCCAGACAAGCACGGCTGGGCACCCTCACCTCGCCATTCTCCAGAGGCACTATTCGCGAGTACTCTGTGGTGCAGATGACGTCGTCATCCTGCGTGATGCGCTCTAGGGTCCGAGGTCCAAATCGCTCCAAACAATCCCTCTTAGAGGCTATGGGAAATGGATGAGAAGGTGAGGCCACCAGAAATACATCCACCCTGGGTCCCAACCTAGCACCCCGCATTCTCTGAAACATATCTGCTGTCCCTGTTCTACTGGCAGGCAGGGGTTACTGAAGAGAGAGAGAGTCCTTGCCCCAGGCAGCCAGGCCAGGCTGGGCTGCAGAGCCTTCCATACCCCACTGCCCAGGCCTCTCCCTGGGTCATGCTGCCAAGGAGAACCTCTTCCCAGGCTGTCTTCGACTACCTCTCTCCCACTCTCAGCCAGGGAGTTTTGGGGGAACGTTCCACCAAGCAGGCCTCATCAGAGCATCCCCACCCTGCCAACATGACTGGTCAGGCCAGTCAGTGACTCCAGCTCTTTCCTGCCACAGGCCGTAAAGCTGGCAGGAACTAGGCCCGCAGCTGCCAGGGCTGTTTGTTACCATGGGAGCTGCCCGAGCTGAAGTAGATCTAGAGGGGCGAAAACACGGCCTGACAATTCCTGGTACCACCAATGTGACACCAGCTATGTCCAGTGCCAAGAAGGAAGTCAATAAATAAGCTCCTGTCTACACCAAGGTGGCACCGTCACAAGGGCAGGGTATGGCATCAGAGGCCTTGAGGCAACTGTTGCCCTGCAGAGACTCTCCAGCCTCGCAGCTCAGGGCACTCACAGGCAAAGAACTGCCATGGCTGGTAGGTGTGGCCGAAGTCTGTGGACCGCTCCAACACCCAGAGGTCAGGCCGAGGGGAGTTGGCGAACTTGATGAGTACATAGGCCACGTGGAACACCTGCAGGGGACAATGAGTGTGACGTTAGGCACTGGGCCCCTCCGGGTACCTGCCCACCCTGTCAGGTGTGAAGGACAGCAGTTGATGAAGAGGCCACACGTCTGAGGAATCCCTCAGGTCTGAAGGCGAAATGTCTTCTTCTCCACAACTTCCCTGCCAGGACAGGTTGAAACCATGGGAGAAAATAAACCCCTGCCTCTTCATTTCAGTTGCGTATATATGAGCACAGCGAAGGAAAAGTCACTTATAAGAGAACGTGATACCAAAGCGGTTGGGTCACTGCTGTCACTAAACCTAACCACGTGGCTCTCAGGCCTTGGGAACTGGTTCAAAGGAGGAATGTGAATGATGTGGGAAATGTCGATTAGAATAGTCCAGAAGCTGGAAGGGGAGCTTCTTGGGCCATGCTGATGAAGAATGAAAGATCAGGACCCCTGCAGACGCATGGACAATGAGGCCGCAGATGCACGGACAATGAGGAGGCCATAAGGAGATGGCTCCATGGATAAAGCACTTCCTACCCAATAACCTGAAAACCTGAGTTTCATCCCCAGAACCCAACAGACGGAAGAAGACCAACTCCACTCTGTGTATACCATGGCATGCATGCCTACACAACACACGCACATAAATACACACAACAACAACATATGTGTATACCGTGGCATGCATGCCTACATAACACACGCACATAAATACACACAACAACATATGTGTATACCGTGGCATGCATGCCTACATAACACACGCACATA
>LOJH01003562.1:0-25135 GCA_001685095.1 Ellobius talpinus | reverse complement strand
CCTTTGGAAGAGCAGGTAATGCTCTTAACCTCTGAGCCATCTCTCCAGCCCCAAGGCCCTTAGTCTTATGACAACTTGATACGCCATGTTTTGTTGATACGCATGGAAGGCCTGCCTTTTTCTCTTTGAGCTGTGATCAGAGAAGGGCAGACATGATGGTGGTGATTTAGAACACTGAGAAAGGGATTCGTGAGCCTCTAGGAACTGGAGCAGGTAGGAGGGCAGACTCTCCCAAGCCTGTATCTCTGAAGTGGAGCGGGTAGGAGAGCAGGCTCTCCCAAGACTGTAGCATACACTCATTCCAGCCTAAAGCTGATCGTCTGGGAGAGCCCTATTCTTCCAGACTTCTGACCCACACATTGTTAAGATAATGAATTTATGCTTGATTTAAGCCACCAAAATTGTGATAATTTGTTGCAGTATTGATAGAAAATCAATAATAATCTTCTATACAATGTATGTATCTTTATAGGAATGTATGAATTGGTTTTTGAAGGTTTTTTAAAAACTTGACCTGATTTGTTTTTTCTTAGTAGAAATATACTGGTTTTTCTATACATTCCCTTGTATGCTTTTACGCCCCTCCAAACGCTATTATATAGACTTCAGTGTAAGGCCTTCCTAGGAGAAAATCTGAACTTAGGACAGGTTGTGAGATGAAACACCACAAGCCGAGAGAAACTGAAGTTAGATAAAAAATGAATAATGTTTGAAACATACATTATCGGTTAAGTCTGGAACCCTGGGTCTATGACTAATTTCTCAGCCTCAATTTTTCACCTCAATTCTGAGAATGAGTACCGGGTTCACTGAGATGTTCAACTCAACAAACCCACAACGCTCAAAGCTCGTAAAGCAAACTTCTCCGAAGATTGATGCTAGGAGTTTTGGTTTCTTTGGCACTGATGGCTTGTGGGGTCGCGAGCTCCGGACGACCGGAGCACCCAGGGAGGTGGCTTGCGCAAGGCAGCCTCAGGCGCGCGCTCCCACTAGTCTTGGGCCGTCTCGGCTTCCGCTCTCCGCAGCGGTCACGTGCCCGCGCTCACGTGCCAGACGCTGCTGTCACTGTGCAGTAGTTCCGGCTTCCTGCGTCGGAGCTCCTAACGTCTGCCTCCGAGTCTCCTCTGCTCTGCTCCGGCTCTGCTGTGGCCGCCGAGCCTTGGAGCTCGACCGCAGCCCGCCCGCCCACTCCTTCGCGTCCCCGCGGCTGTCCAGGTGAGGCCGCCCGGGGCCGCTGCTTCCCCGGGGCCCCGTAGGTTTGCGGGACCGCAAGGCCTTCCCCGGAGGACGGACTGGAGAGCTCGCGGGGGGGACGGGCAGGCGGGGGCGTCGGGAAGGCCGCTCTGTTCACCCGGGTTCCAGCCACGCCCGGAGCGAGCCGGTTCTGCCTGGGTCCGGCCGTCTGCGCCGACCTTGCTTGTTTAGGTAGCCAGTTCCCACCTAGAGAAATGCAGTTCCGCATTGACTAAGCACAGTGCGAATGCGGAATAGAATCGGGGTATGCTTTTTTTGCTTCCTTCTGGTCGTGGGCAAGAACATACGTTTTGGGAATGGGAAGCCAGGTTTTTGTGTCGTGGTAAAATGAGGTGTAAGCTTTTATCTGTAAATTGCACATTTTTCTTGTTAGACTAAACTCCTGTTGTTGGTTGTACCCAATTTGTTCGAGAAATTATTCTCAGTATTGATTTTGAAAATGTTGTCAATTTTTATTGGAATGGAAGGCACTGGTTTCTGAAAATCTACCATGCCACTTGGTATATTTTGAACCAGTAATTTTAAAGGAATTAACATGGCTCTTCAAAATGAAGCATAATAGATACCAATAAAATACATAATTGGCCTTTTCCTGTATTTAATAGTATTTTCTGTACAAGAGATTGGAACGTGTTTTAATAGATTTAAAATAGTGGATATATGTTTTTATTAGCATATTCAAAGTACTGGGTATGATTGCACCAGAGGTGGTCCTATTTAATATTCTATTTAATTCCAGTTTTGCTATCAGTCTTTTAAATGGTCACTTAAAAAGTCTCACTGTATATTAAGGCTAATAGTTAAAAGCTCTTCCCTGAAAAAGAAGCCTAGAAAGTTCTTTTATAAGGGGCTGTGGACAAGATTTGAAATATGTCAATGCTGTTTATTCTTAGGATGTTTAATATTTAAGTGAAATGAATATGGCTACATTATACTAGTAGTTTAGAAAATATAATGCCTGCTATTCTGTTTTTGTCTTGGCCCTACATTGAAGATCTGTGTAGAAGCATACACTATCATATTAGATGACCAAAATGGACATCCGAGGTGCTGTGGATGCTGCAGTCCCAACTAACATCATCGCAGCTAAGGCTGCCGAGGTCCGTGCCAACAAAGTGAACTGGCAGTCTTATCTTCAGTAAGTCCGCTTTGCTGTGAATCATGGCCGTCATGTGCTTTTGTGTCAGGCTTTTTCATGGTCATGCTTCTGTGAGAGAAATACTGGAAAAATACTAAGAACTGTGGAAGAAACCTCCTGGCTGTCTTAGGGAGCCTCCTCTGTGGTAGGAACAGCATGAGGAATTAGAGCAGTACATGGTGGTTATTTTATTTTATTTTGTGTGTATGACTGTTTTGCCTGCGTGTACATATGTGTACCACATACATGCTGGTGCCTTCAGATCGCAGAAGAAGGTCTCAGATACCCTGGAACAGGTGGTTGTAAAACACGACGTGTGTGCTGACCTTTGCAGGTCAGAGGATAGCTGTGGGAGAGCTGGTCCTCTCCTGCCCTTTGGTACTGGGGATCAAATTCAGGTTGCCAGGCTTGAGTGGCAGGTGCCCTCTCACTGGCCCTCATGCTTTCGTGATTATTCTTCTTCATTGCCTTTTATTTTGTGTAGGTTTATTTTGACATATTTATAACTGAATTTCTGAGGATCAGATTTGGATATGCACATTGAAAAACCAATTGAGTAATCTTGCTAATTTATTTTCCTTGCCTACACAAAGGTTATATAGTGTAGTCTCTCAAGAAGGAACTCAGTATCAGAACAGACCTTTACTTCATTGTTAGCTGTGATAATAGGAAGCTAAGTGTTCAGGGGCTTGTCAGTTATACAGAAAACGATAGCTAACTCTACCGTCAGAAGTCTCCTGAAGCAATGATCCTTCAGATTAGTCTTTAAGGATGAATTCATGGCAGAAAAGAGGACCTGTCCAGATACAACCAGCGATTGTGCTGGAAGTTATTTATTGTTTGAAGGCAAGCAGGGGTGAGAGCTGAAGCTCACAGCGAGGCCAGGGTACATATGTGCCCTTGGGAGGAGTTGGGCCTGTCCCTGCTGCTTGGTGCTCTTCAAGATGATTCTTAAGTCATGAAACCCATATTTGAAGTCTAAGAAAGTAAATATGTACAACTCATGAAAGTGATAGTTTGTAGGTGGCAGTTTGTGTCCTAGAGTTGTCTTTTTCACAGTCACTATCCTCGTGGGGATACAAGGAACAGAGTTTACCATTTACTCTTGGAGCTGGAGGAGCTTAGCTGTAGAGGGCTTGTACAGTGAGTGTGGATGTGGGCTGCACTGTCCCTGCACGAGAACCCACGTGCACTGCTGAGGCTGCTGAGGTTCTTGGTGGGGAAGTAGCTTAGACATAGGGAGACTCTGTAGTGGTAGTGGTAAGGTTGTTAGAGTGGTCGGAATTGCACAGTTAGTGCTCAGTTTAATGTGCATGGGCAAAAGTTGTCTAAGATGACTTCTAGATTCCTATTTTAAGGCCCTGGGTTATTGTGGAGCCAGTCGCCCAAGGATTCGTGGAGGAAAAACTTGATCAATGTGTAATTGTTTAAATCCTCTGAGCTCCTGACTTCTTCAGTTCAGAAAGCCTTCAGATTAGAGGACAAGGAGTTGCGTGTTTGCAGAGCCTGACTCCGTTTGTAATGCAAACAGAAGACTGTTGATCAGAAAGCATTAGCAGAGCAGCAGAACTTTCTCTGACTTGGTTTTGCAGTGTTTTTAGTTACATGGAGGTTTTTCAGTTATATACTTTTCCAGTCCTGAGGCCTTAGTGCTACATACATCATATTTTCCTTTTTCCTAGTTTGGACCATTATTTTGTTGTCTGTGTTATAGATTCATTTTTTAAGTCCCCTCTGCTCTCCATGTTTATGTGCAAATGTTCATCTTAAATAACCAAGTGTCTGTTCTTGAGCCTTCTGATGTGGAACACTAGTGGGAATAAAATGTCTTGCCAGAAAGAACAGTTACAGGCTGTACGTAACATACATAATCAGTGGATCTGACCAGTGGGTTAGACTTCTACTGATGACATAGAAACCTATGGGAGCATTTCCTTGTACCAAAAGTTCAATCAATATGCATTTGTCCTCATGCATTAACATGCTATGAAAATACAATATTCAAAAATGTATTTGTATTTGATTAAGCTTTTACTTAACTAGGCAGTACAAAAAGCAAGTGGGAATGAGTTTGTGCTAGTCAAAAAGGAATCCACCAAAAGTATATGTTGAGGATACAAGAATCACAATAGTCTAACCTTAGTTTTGAACTTCTAATGAAGAAACAGATTCTAATGAAGAAACAGACCTTTGATGAATTAAATAATAAATTGTGATAACTATTAAATGAAGAAATGTTTCACATATATGCACACATACATAGACATAAAGCAAAAGAAGGTATATGACAAGAAACAGCTGTCTGGAAGCATTGGGGAAGTCTTCACAGAGCACATGAAGAATCTCACAGTAGTTAACTAAATGGAAGGAAGGGGGACTGCAGTGCAGGGAGCCCTGGTTAGAGAGCTCAGGCTTGAATATGTAATGCTTGGAGCTTCAAGTAGCTTGTGGTTCTGTTTCTTTTAGGAGTTGTATGTGTCCTGAAGTGAGTCATATGGAGACCTGAAGGGCTGTTCTGCTGTCATGTCTTAAGAAGGAGGGTCTGGATTTAGACTTTAGGATTTGAGGGTGATGGTGGTTATTGTGCCTTACCCTAGTCCTTGATGATGGAGCAGCTGGAAGGGTAAGCCAGATGAAATTGCAGATGACAGGTTCAGTGGTGATGCTGCTGAATCTGCTTCTGCTTGGAAATAAGATGATTTGCTGGAGAGAGGAAGATTGGATTCTCCTGTGAATCTCTAGAAGCCTTCAGTGAAGGAACTCCCTGGGAGGAAAACAGGAAGTGGATGACTTTGGGGAGGGTAGAGATCAGAGTGGAGAGGTTATCTTTCTTTCTGCCTTTCTTTTTTTCTTCCTCTCTCCCTCCTTCCCTCTCTCCCTTGTTTTCCTTTCCTTTCCTTTTTTTTTGGTCTTTTGGTTATTTTTCAAGGTAGGGTCTCACTGTGGAGTTCTGGCTGCCCTGAACCTGATTATATTGACTAGCCTGCCTCTGCCTCCCAGTGCTGGGATTAAAGGCATATGCCACACTCTGCCTGGCTAAGGAGAGGTTACTTTTCAAAGAGAGGGAGGACGACCGTATTCTTAATTGGAAGACAAAAAGTGTCAGGAAATGACTGTAGAATGTCACTGTACAGTGGCTTTGAGTATAATGGATTTGAAGGCCACATAAATATGTTGGGCTTGTGGTACGGAGTAATTAAGGAGTCTTTGAATAAAAGTAAGGTAACACTATTGAATCCTTACACTGGGTAAGGTGCTGTATTAACTGTGTCTTAGATTATGTAGTTTGTCCTCTATACAAGCTCTTTGAGAGTCATGTGGTTATTGTTCCTATTTTGTTTAGGTAAGATAGTGGTAGTGCTAAACTTTTGAATGATGACAAGGCCCTTAGCACTACTGTTTATAATTATCAGAAGATAATTTTCAACAAATTAAAAGATGTTAATTAGTTCCCTTTGTGTTTCTACAGTCAGGCAATACTATCCCACAAAATGGAGAGTTTTCTGTTAGGCTGACCAGAGGAGGCTAGTTTAATAGAAAGGCAAGGAAAGCAGAAACTAAGGTCAGAAAGTTCAGTCCTCATTGTGGGCTACTGTCCTAAGGCGGTAGAGCAAAATAGCTATGGTTAGGTTGGTCAGGTGTGACTTTTTGGTTAGAATTTCAGCACAGGATGCTCCTTATTATGCCCATTGAAACTATGCTGTTGGGGAAATTAGTCTGTTGTCTTTTCTGGTTATGTTAGACTCCTTAGCTAGTTCTTCAGGGCCCACGTGCAGGAACCTAATACAAAACGGTGGCATGTAATTTTCTTGAACTTACTAAGGAGAAAGGAAAAGCATTAAGAATTTCTGTGTTACTCACAGTGGCTGCTCAGTACTTATTGAACAGAATAATTTGTCCTTGCTTTCTAGGGGGCAGATGATTTCTGCGGAAGACTGTGAATTTATTCAAAGGTTTGAAATGAAAAGAAGTTCTGAGGAGAAGCAAGAGATGCTTCAGACTGAAGGCAGCCAGGTGATCCTTCCATTTATTTTATAATGAGCACTTATTCCATATCATTACAAAGTCTGGGATGGACTGGGGTGTAGCTCATTGGTAGAGTACCTAGTTAGCGTGCGTAAGGAAGACCATGGATTCAGCCTCTAGCCTCAAACTACAACATAAAAATTAAAATGCTAGAAAACCTTTAATGACTATGTTGTATACTGTACATATGTTATTCAAATTAATATTAGTAATAACAATGCTTTTTGCCATTGTAGGGGTAAGGCCCATGGGTTTTTGCTTGCTAGGCAAGTGCTCCACCAGTGAGCTCTATCCAAGTTAGTCTAAACAATAATGAATAAAATAATATTTAAAAGTCATTTTTAGTTTTTAATTGTCCACGAGGTGTTACACTGTCCTTAGTAATCAAGAGTAACAATTGCTAGGTGTGTGTATTTAAAAACAGTAACTATTTAAAGTTTATCACTAGATATAGTCAGAAATCTGATAGAAGTCATGGCAAAGTTCTTAGTCCTCCTGATGTTTGTGAAAAGTGTACCTTTTGTGCACTTTGTTATCTACTAGCATTTCTATCTTGTTCTGTGAAAGACAAATAATACCTTATAGAAGGTCCATTAAAATTATGAACAAATGAAAATAATGTGCTGCTGTGGTGGTGTATGCCTCTAATCCCAGTACTTGGGAGGCAGAGGCAGGGGATTCTCCACGAGCTCGTGGCATTCTGTCCTACACAGTGAGTACCAGGACAGCGAGGGTTACATGGTGAAACCCTGTTTCAAAATTTAAAAAAAAGAAAAGAGCAATAACATTAATTTTGTGTTTTGCAGTGTGCTAAAACATTTATAAATCTGATGACACACATCTCCAAAGAACAGACAGTGCAGTACATACTAACCATGGTTGATGATATGCTGCAGGTAGGTATAGTCTTCGTACCTTGGGGGACTTTGCTGTTTTATACTTTACAGTAACAGTAGTTCTAGAAGGTTTTGCTTAGTGATTCTCTTCTAGAGCTTGATACATTTTCTTACTTTACTAGTAGTACTAACAGTACTTATATGAAGCTGATTTCCATTTTCACAATGTCAAGTAATTATGCTTGATTTTCCTGAAATTGGCCCAAAGTTGTTTTTTCTTTCTTTTTGCTTGGACTGGGGATTGAACCTAGGGCTTCATGCATGCGAGGCAAGTCCTCCCCTTATTTATATATAGCCCAGGCCTTCCTCCTAATTTAATATCAATACAATCTACTAAACCTCCAGGCTCCTTCTGTTTCATAACCAGCTTTTGATGCTGTTTGTTCTAGGCCAGGAACAGGTAAAGTACTTTAGCTCTTTTGATGCAGTTTGATGTATAATCTGAACTTTCAGTTGCCTAAAATTCTGCTTACTGCTTTAATTGCCTGTGAATTCAGAGAGGCCTAGTAATAATTTTGTATTTTAAACTACAGTATAATCTTGGCTTAATTTGTAGAGCAGGATTTATGAGATGGGTCCTTCAGCTGTTTAAACTAGTGCCTGTCTGTTTCTCAAGAGCCATGAAGAGGGTGGAGGATTTAGCCTACTTGTAAAGGCTTCTTTAGCCTGTGAAAGGACCTAGGTTCAGCTCTCTGCTCCCAGTACTGGGGGAGGAGAAGAGACACTGGGAGAAAAGTGCTACTTTGGGTCCTTAAAGAGTACTCTTGTGTAAGTTTATAAGGAAAGAAAACCCCTACATATTCATGGCCTAGTTTATGATATGTATAGTGGCCATTATTAGGGATATGTAAATTAGGAAGAATGACTCAGTTGCTGGGGGCCCTCAAGTTTTTAGGGAGATAATTATTTGTAGTAACAATCCTGGGTTGATGCAGGCTTGTCTGATAATGGTCTCATCTTTCCGCACACTTAGTCTTTTAAAACAGGAAGGTTAAGGAAAGCAGGAATGCTGTGATCTGCCTTGGTTATCATGTGAGTCTGGAAGCATGTGAGTTAGTGTGTAGACTGTAGTGTTAGGTACATGTATTGTATGTAGGAAACACGTGCGTCTTTAGTTCTTAGACAAATACCATTGTGAACTCATGGTTTGTCATTTATAGATGTCTCTTATTTTCACATCAACACTACATTTTTGGTCCTTTATTGTTATGGTTGGAGGGGTGAAGCACGATTAATAAAAACTCAGAGACAGAAATTGGAGTTCAACCTGAAGGTTAGAAAAGCAAAACAGTCAGCCACTGGCTCTTCTGCCTCAGTCTGAAATGGCCATCCTGACTCCAGGCATTCAGAATGAGACTGAGAGCGCTCTGGTTTTATATTCCTCTCTAGTTCTGGGATTAAGGGCGTGCACCACCTAGTTTCTATGGCAAACTAGTGTGGCTACTGAGATTAAAAGTGTGTGTTACCATTGCCTGATCTGTAAGGCTGACCAGTGGGGCTGTTTTATTCTCTGAACTTCAGGCAGGCTTTATTTCTTAAAATACAAATAAATGCCCCTACAGAGGGGCACCTTTTTCCTTACACTTCCCATATACACATCTATTTTTAGGTTTTCTATACAATTCCTTTCGAATGCCTATTTGTTCATGCATAATATCACCTAGTTTTAATTGTAAAGTAGTTTCCAGTATTTTAATTATAGACTAGTAGTGTCTTTTTCTTTGTGTTTTGTACCGGTTGTTCTGTATGATATTGAACATTTCCTGTCTGATTATGTGGAGTAGTTGGCATTTCCACTGGGTTGCGAAGACACAAGAGATGAGAAGAAGGGATGTTCTTAATGTAAAGTCTTTTGCATTTTTAAATTTATTTCCAAATATTCTCTCCTCTTTATTATTGTTATAAACTTCATTGCTGTTCCATCATCAGTTTGTTTGTTTATATAAGTTACCATTTATTTAGTACTTTGGAATCTTAGTGATTCATTTTATCTGAATTAATTTTCTAGTTGAATTTTCCTTTAATCTATAAAGGTATACTCTGTCTGGTTAGTTATTTTCTGATTGCTTTGGCTAATGCCTACAATATTAAATAGAAATTGAGGTAATGAGTTCATGATCTTGGTGGAAATGTCTCAATATTTCTTTGGAAGTTCATCTTGCCTCTGTTGTAGGAGGCCGCTTGTTTGTTCCCTGCCGCTCAGCCCCAAAATAACCAAACAGAAACTGTATTAGTTAAATCATGGTTTGGCCTATTAGCTCTAGCTTCTTATTGGCTAGCTCTTACATATTAATTTAACCCATTTCTATTAATCTGTGTATTGCCACGTGGCTGTGGCTTATCG
Source organism: Ellobius talpinus (assembly GCA_001685095.1). Lineage (NCBI taxonomy): Eukaryota > Metazoa > Chordata > Mammalia > Rodentia > Cricetidae > Ellobius > Ellobius talpinus. The sequence goes on along the minus strand of LOJH01003562.1, from coordinate 15,477 downwards.
CGAGCCTGCATGGCTTCTCCTTGACTCCGCCTTCTTTCTCCCAGCATTCAGTTTAGTTTTCCCTGCCTAGTTCTGTTCTGCCGTGCTATAGGCTCAAAGCAGTTCTTTATTAGTCAATGGTAATCACAGCATACAGAGGGGAAACATCATGCCTCTTGTACTAAGATATATGTAACTATCATATTTTGAAAATATGCTCCTTTCTGAAACTTATTAATGCTTTCTATGTTAGTGTTTCATAGTTGTTTGTGTATAAAGTTTGATATACCTACAATATATTTTCCATGATACTTTTGCAATGATTAGTTTTAATAGTCAATCTGATACAATCTCTACCTGGAAGGGAGTCTCAATGAGGGGTTATCTAGATCAGGCTTGCCTGCGGCATGTCTGTAGGGAATTATCTTGATTATGTTAACTGGGACAGGAAGACCTGCCCACTGAAGATGGTACTGCACCTTGGCAGGGAATCCTGAGCTCTCTGAGCCTAGGAGTAGTGCTCACACTTTAATCCCTTCTCTCAGCTCTTGATTCTGGATATGTGACCAGTGGCTTCAAGTTTTTGCCTCTGACTTTCCTGCCATGATGAACTGTAATCTGGAACTGTAAATAAGCCCCTTCTCATTGGAGTTGCCTTTGCCAGAGTATTTTCTTACAGCAGCAGAAGGAAGCCTGAGTTTCTAAGATACAGATGTTCTATATGCTAATTTTATGTGTTCTATTCCTTCAACATGTGCTGAGAATGACATTTAAAATCTCCTTTCATGAATGTTTTTCTGACTTTTCTGTTGTTGCTTCATCTGACATAGATTATAAATGCGAATAAAACATTATTTGACATATATTCATTTCTGTTACATTTTTACTGTTTTGGGACATTTAATAGTAGAAAGTTCTTGCCATAAAATGAATTGAAGCCAAATGCATTAATATTGGGATAGCAAATTGTGGTAATGGTGTGGAGCCACGGCCCCTCCTCCTTTTTTCTGTCTCTTCTCTTTTGTGCATGCTCCCTTTCCTTTCTCTCTCTTTCAACTCAAGATTTGCCTCTGTAGTCCAGGCTGACCTCAAACTGAAAATCTTCTTGCCTGAGGCTCCCTGATGCAGGGGTAATATTGTTGTGTCACCATTCCCAAACCTGTGTGTGTGATTTTTTTTTAACCTGCTTGTACCACTTTCTGTGTACCACTTTTCATGCCTATTGCCCACAGAGCTTGGGAGCTGGGGGAACATTGTATATCCTAGAACTGGAGATATGATTGTGAGTTACCATGTGGGTGCTGAGAATTGAACCTAGGTTCTCTGCGAACTATCTCTAGTTACCCTTTCCTGCCCTGCACGCTGTGGTTTATTGTTTGTTTCTACTTGCCTGTCACTGCTTCAGGCGAATGATTTTATTTTAGCTTCATGTCTTATGTCCATTATGGAGTTGGGTGTTGCTTTGTAAATTGAACATGTTTTTCTTTTCCCTTCTTCAGGTCTCATACATGTTAAGTAACTACTCTATCCCTGAACTATTGAGCTATGTATACTCAGTTTATATCTATTTCTTTTAGTAGGTGTATTAAGCAGTCTTCATTTATAACTGTTACTAACTAGTTTCATCTAGACTCTGATAAGCACCCTAAAACATGTTTTTATTTCCTATGTGGCTGGAGGTTGAACCCAGCACTGCATGCTGAGCAAGGTCTCTACAGTGGGTCTCTGCTCTCAGTCCTTTTTCCCTTTCCTTACCTTCTCTTGCTCCCTTCTTCTTCCCCTTCCTCACTTTCTTTTTTCCTTCCTCCTCTCCCTCCCTCTTTTTCTTTCTTTCTTTTTTCTTTCTTCCCTTCCATTGGGACCTTGCTGTTGGAGGCCAAACTGGCCTCAAACCTAATCTCCCCAGGGGCAGTATAGGTGTCCACCATCAGGTGTGGCTTCTCTGTTTAGATAGCCTCTTAGACTGTTTTGCCCAAGCTGGTCTTGAATTTCTGAGTCTGTACTTAAATTTGGCTGTTTTATTCTCTTTCTACTTTCTATTTCTTTTAATAGCCATACTGTTCATACTTTGATGGAGGTAGAAATGTCAGTACAGTGTTGAGAACTGAGAAAAAAATTGTGATCCTGTTAATCCTGTTGAATGAGAGTAAGACCATTACCCAAATTCTTTGATCAAATTATGCAAGCTTTATTTTCTGTTAGATAGAGCTATCTCCCTAAAGTGGGGTTTGAGAAAATAGCACGGAACATAAAAGACAGTGGTGTTTATATAGTCCACCCCACCCCCCACAAATAATTGCAAGACTAGGGGTTTTTCAGAGGTGGGGGGATTTCCAGAGGAATTTTGGTTATGTAGGAATTTGGGTGACCGTGCATCCTAATGGGTTATGCAATAAGCAGGTGAGAAGCAGTATATGATTATTTTGCTCTTGTTTTCCTTTTAGGAAAATCACCAGCGTGTCAGCATTTTCTTTGACTATGCAAAACGAAGCAAGAGCACTGCCTGGCCATACTTTCTGCCAATGTTGAATCGCCAGGATCCCTTTACTGTTCATATGGTAAATTTTGAGTTGATCACATTGCTTTAAGTATATTTTATTCATTTCTTGTTACTGTGATACAACTGACAAGAAGCAGCATCAACTTGGAGTTCTGAGGAATTGTAATCCATCAGAGTGGTCAAGGCATGTGACTCTTGCCTTGGAAGAAGGAAGAGGAAGCAGGGTCAGGTTATAAAACTTGAAGCCCACCATCAATGACTTACTCCCCCTCCCAGTGGGACGCCTAAAGGATTTAGAATTTCCCCAATGCTACAACCAGCTGGGACTAGGTGCTCAACACACGAGCCTGTCAGGCATATTTCATATTCAATCCACAATACACACGCACCATCTAAGAAGGGAGTTTATTTTTTTACACTGGCGTACAGAGGAAGCAAACCTGGGTTGGTTGTGACATGATAACTTGCTTAATGGTGCTGAATAAAGAAGGCTGTTGGAGTGAAGACGCTATGATGGCCTGATGTAGTTATAAATTTTATAGATGAATGTGTTTATTAGCTTCAGTGTACATGGTGAGTGTACATGTGCAGACAGCTCAAGATTGCCTATAGCAGGAAAATCACATTGTACTATGTAGAAATTAAATTTGGCTTTGAAATAGCTGTTTTATTTTAATTGTTTATTTTTAATATTTTGAAACTCTTGCTTGAAACTTAGCCCTAAGAGCTATAGTTGGAACCCCAACACTGAAGAATCTTTCATGGAGTCAGTGAAAAAATGAGAAAGAGAATGGGTTTTTGCACAAGCAAGCCTCGTTTCCAGCGGAGTGGGCTGCTGGAGCCTTAGTAAATGCCTTCCATTCTAAAGTCAAAGACCACTGTCAGTCAAACGTTTCTGTGCAAGTGTGCTCTTTCCCCACCCACCTCTTCCACATGCAGCTAGATTTGAGTGTTTCTCTACTCATACTTTATAAGTTATAGACATCTGTAAAAAAGCTCCAAAAAGCAGAGTCACAAGAAAGCTACAATTTTTAGGAATGATGTTTAAAATACCAATTTAATATAGTTTCCTCCTTCCAGTTGTAGAGGCTTGTTTCCTTTGCTTTGTTACCGAGTTTAAATATGCTCATAGTGTTGTAAGTTGATGTAGATCTAGTTAGAGCATCACTATTAGTAATAAAGACACAACCAGATCAACATTTTTGATGTTGGATTTCTGGAGCCTGGCACATGTTAGGCAAGTGCTCTACAACTGAGCTATGTTCCCAGACTCCAGACCCCAGATAATGGTTTTTTGTTTTTTGTCTTTTTTAAAGACTTGCATCTCCTGTAGCCCAGGCTGGTCTCTAAGTATCTAAATAGCTGCAAATGATCTTGAACAGCGAATCCTCCTGCCCCAATCTCCCAGAGTAGGGGTCTGCTCCCACACCCATTTCATGATGCCAGACACAGGGCTTTCTGAATGCTCGGCAAGTTCTCAACTGAACTGAACTGTATTCCTGGAGTCCCTAAATTATGTTCTTAATTTAAATTGCTTTTGATTAAGTTTTCAAAGAGAGTCAGACTGTTGTTGGATTATTCACTGTTTGTGATTACCCCAGCTTATGTTGGGGTATAAATGTCAGGTGTCATTCCTGATCATTTCCTTTTTGCTCACGCATGTGCTGCTAATATATTTTCAGCCCCTGAGTTCCAAATAGGAATACTCTAAATCAGTTGACTTTGATTTTATTTATTTTTTGTATGGCTCATGTGCCACAGTACAAAGGAAGGTGTGAGGATAACTTCTGGCAGTTGGTTCTCTCTTGGCACATGAATTCTAGGGATTGGCTTCAGATTGTAAGGATTGTTAGTAAGCACCATTACCTTCTAAGGTATCTTGCCAGCCTTCAGGTGTGTTTTATGAAAGTTGTGCTGGTATCTAAATGAATCCCCAATCTTATTATTTTTTCTTTTAAATGACAGGTTCTTAACTATGTAACCCATGCTGGTCTCAGACTTTGCAGTACTAAAGTGCTGGATTATAGATGCATGTCACCTCCTTGGCTCCAATTCTTATTTTGAAATGCAAAATAATTTAGGGAATGCTGTGTAGCATCTTAAAGCATAGTTAATTTTTGTTCATTTTAAAGGAAATATTTTAAAGTACAGTTTGAATGCTTTTGTTTTAAAATAAGTTTTAAGAAATGAATCCCCCCTCCCCTGGAATTGAATGTTAGGAAAACAACTCAGCAAAGTGATGGGGGTTGGGGAGCGGTTCTTAAGGTAAAGGATGCAAGAGGCATTCAGATATATTTCTTATTCATTTTCAGGCAGCAAGAATTATTGCCAAGTTAGCAGCTTGGGGGAAAGAATTGATGGAAGGCAGTGACTTAAATTACTATTTCAATTGGATAAAAACTCAACTGAGTTCACAGGTAACACATTTCTTTTAGTATCCAAAAGAAGTGTAATATTAGTATCCATGTTCTCTGATGTTATTTATGGTAAATACATTAAATTATAAAAGATGTTTTGTGAAAGGAACTTCGCTTTGTACTTGTTAAGTATATTGCTTATGTGATGGCATGCTTCTCTGTCTGTTCTTTAGTTGGCTGCAGCTCGAACCTCTGTCCTCTCTGCCACTTTTGGTTTCCTGCCCTTGCTTCTGAGCAGTCAGGGACTTTCCTTCCTTCTAGGCAGCTACCAGGATTACACAATTTGGAGAACTGGAAGACCTCCAGGAAGCAGTTCAGTGAGTGATGACAGAAAGTGTCCATATAGGAAACAAAAGCTACACTGGAGACACCATCTGAATAGGCTCTGGGGTCAGAGACTTGCAGGCGTAGCTTCTGCCTTGGCCTGTGTATTTGAATCACCAACATTTGTATGAGAAATATTGGTTTGGGGGAGAGATCTCTGGAGATTTTCTAGTGAGGTGTCTTATGCCTTTATGGTTACATAACTAGGCTAGCTTGTTTAACCGGTTATTTAATAAACAAATGGTCTTGGGTGCTACCTGGGAAATTTCAAACTACAAGCAATGTATTATAGACCATTAGTCAGTCTGATTGTCCTTATCTCAGTCAAGAGTTTGTACCAAGCTTCCAGTTGTCCTTGGACAAGTCTGGGGCTGCCCAATCCAACTGTCTTACAGTCTTGTCTTATACAGTGGCTCATTCCCACATCATATGAAACTGGGATTAAGCATTTGGGTTTAAATTGAGACATCCTGCTTACTGGTCCTCTGGATTGCTTTCAGGTTTCTTTAGCTCTGTGTCTCCATGGAGAAGAGAGCTTGCTGATGCAGTATCTTGGAAAATGACCATTATTTTCATGCATCTTTAGTTGGGGGCAAAAATAGAATATTTAGGATGGCTCTTTGAAATGTTTCCTTCAGACTTCCAGTGAGTGTTAGATGGTCAGTTGGAAGTTTGGTATGACTGATGCTCAAAAGAATGAAAGAGAGGTTGGCTGGGGAAGAGTGTTCTGAAGAAGAAAAGGTAGAGCTTAGTTTAAGGGTGGGAGACATGGAGGGACTAAACCAGGCAAATAATATTGACAGTCACTGTACTGTCAACTCTCAGTTACAAATAAATGTTAATTTAACAGATTTTAGCTTAAGGTATGAGAGATGCCTGAAGTTTTGCTTAGATTTACGTTTTTGACTTACTGCCTGCCTTTGGGGACTGATTGCCCTTTCTAGTTCTACAGAGAATGTTTTAAATGAAATTATTCTTTATGTCAGCATTACCTGTAGGGTTTGCTGAGTTTGTAAGATACTTAAAAAGTATTTAAAACATGAGAATGGGTGTATGGGTATGAAATTTTAGGGTCCTAAATGTAGATTTTCTGAAATCAGAACACTTCATTTTTTAGATAGGAAACACTTCCTCTCCCATTTTTTTTTACACTTTAAAACCATGCATCCTTTTAAATGAACCTCATTCTGCTTTAATTCTACCTTTCCCCCCCACTTACTCTTCTCTCATATATTACATTCTGTCTGCAGTTTCCCCTGCTTCCACTCCTCCCAGTCCCTCTCCTCTACCTCCTTGTCCCTCCCCCTTCTCTCCTCCAGATCCACTTCTCCTGTTTTTCTTCAGAAGAGAACAGGCCTCTTATAAATATCAACCAAACATGGCATAACGAGTTACAATAAGACTAAGTACATCCCCTCATATCAAGGCTGGATGAGGCAACCCAGTAGGTGGAAAAGAACTCCAAAAGCAAGCAGAGTTAAGAAGAGAGTCCCTCCTTCCACTGTTAGGAGCTCCACAAGAACACCAAGCTACACAACCATAATGTATATGTAGAGAACCTAGGTCAGACCCATACAGGCTCCCTGATGGTCAGTTCAGTCTCTGTGAGCCCCTATGAGCTCTGGTTACTTGGTTCTGTGAGCTGTGTTCTTGTGGTGTCCTTGACCCCTCTGGTTCCTACAGTCCTTCCTCCTCCTCTTCCACAGGATTCCCAAGCTCCATCTGATGTTTTGCTGTGGGTCTTTCTTTTAAAAGCCCAGCTTTCTTTTAAGGTGCAGTTGTAGCTGAAAAAGTAGAAGCTGATACGAGAGAACTGCACACTGCTGTAGTTTGTTAACCTGTGGGCATGATATGAAAGAACTGCACACTGCTGTAGTTTGTTAACCCTTGGGCAGTTTACCCTGATGTTTGTTCACAGCAGTGCCATTTGTATTGTGCCTCAGAGATGAATTGCCGCTCCTGAAGTGATTAACACAGTTGTAACCATGTCCTACAGCTGGGGGAAGATAGTCTGAAGTACTTCAGAGACTAGAGCAGTTTTCATTGGAGTTGTACTTTTTACTGTTGAGTGGATGTTCTTCAAGATCTTTCTGTCTCTTTCTAGTGTGCTGTCACTGCCATCATCTTTGGCTTTCTGATGTGGCTTGATACCTATCCTCTGCTAGTCCTTCTTTTATAGGGCACCTACTGAAGGTCGCAAGCACAGCCTGGCTTTGCTTCTCAGAGTCTGGACATTGCCTCTGCCTGGTTCTGATCACTCTTGGCTTTCTTGCTACAGGCAGGAAATTCTTCCATAGCCTTATCTGAATTAAATTGTAAATTTCTTGTTTAAAGAAAGATAGGATTATTTTTATTTGATATTTTATTTGCTATCTTGCTCATATGTCTTTAATAGTACTATATGTGCAAAGTCTTTTCCCCACTGAAAGTATTTTCTCCTTCATAAAAGGTTCGTAGTTTCATGCTTCTAGTGAAAATAAACTTTCAAGTGCCCAAGTCAGTTGCTAGGTTGCATATTTGTTTTTTTTAACTTTACAGTGGCAATTTTTGCCTCATACTTAATAGGTATGAATAAAAAAATTAGACCCCCATCTCGAAATTTGTTACCAGTTTTCTCTTGACTTGTTACATTATATTTTCTTCATTTCTATGTAACATTTGTGATATTGAATATTGAAATCATTTGATGACATTGCTATCTTCCTATTATTAGGCACCCATTTTAAAAAGTGTTGCCAAAAATATTGGGAGTGCAGGTTGCCATCTGATTGGAAACACCATTCTGTTAGTAAATACTGAAGTAGAAGCTTTTGCTAGCTTTACGTGTGAAGCTTATCTTGTCCTTGTAGGACTTCTCTTCAGCTCTTGTTGGTAGTCAGTTGGTCCAGCTGGAGGAGAATAATAACTTCTATATCGTCTTCATGTTCTTTGTAAGGTAGGATTAGGGAAAATGGTGCTAAAATTCATCCAATTCCTTTTGTAAGATGATTAAATTAGGATAAAATTAGAAAACAAAACTAAGTAATAAGTCATTTATTTTGTAATAGAAACTTCGTGGTAGCGGTGTTGCTGTTGAAACAGGAACAATATCTTCAAGTGATGTAAGTATGTTCCTTCTTAATTGACTGGCTTCTTAACACCCTGAAAATCAATTGTTTTACTCCTAGGCATTTAAAAATGTGAAGGTGTTTACTTGTTCCCCAAATGTAAATCCTTTGATCTGATGTGGCACCACCCAAAGTGAGGCTAATTCTCTTGCCTTTTTTATGGGAGACACAAATTCTGTTCTTTGTTGCTGTCTTGCAGGACATGCTTCTTGAGATCTCCAAATCAATGTAAGAGTTGGCATCTCAGTACACAGCACAAGAGACTAAACATGTTGTTTGTGTCCAAGTTCAGTAGTTTGCGAGCTGTCTGATATCTGTCTAAACTAGGTGTAAACAATGTATCAGTTGACTCAGGGCACTAAAATACTGTTGTGCTGCTCAAGCCTCCAAGGACTGTGTAGTGGCTCAGCATGGACCTCCTCACTTCTTCAACCAGTCTTTTCCCACTTAGAAGTGGTTAAAAGTCAGTACTAACTATGGGCTTTAGGTTCTTAGCTAACATCATCTTCCCCTTTTGGGAATTGTTTAACTTTGCTGGATTTGAGTAGCGCAGGGACTGGCCATACATTTGGGGAAAAAAAAGGATGGATGCATTTGGGGAAAAAAAAGGATGGATGTGATTGGAGCCATGGAACAGAAGCATCAGGACAAAGGAGAGAAGTGGGAGGTGTATGCAACTTTATGTGACGGAAATGCCTATGGGATGCTAGAAGGCTGACAAAGGTAGATGTAAATGAAGCTTTGTCTAAACCATATAAAGGTTGTAGTGATCATTGTAACTTCCATAATCTGAATGGAGTGTACCCATATGCTTGTCTAAGAATGGTCACAGCCTCAGAATCTACATGAAACTTAGCAGGCAATCTTCCCTTTGGGGTGTGGATTGAAAAATGTGATGGATATTGTGTGAAGTACAAAAGGAACTCAGAAGTGTAATCAGAACAAGGTATAGAGTTAGATGAGCACTCTTTGGGCCAGATTGAAGAGAGAAAGCAGTGGACAGGTAGAAGGTTTAGTTGTTAAATTAAACAAATACGTAAATTGGCATCTTTATTTCTCCTTAAAATTTAATTTTATTTCATTATGTGTATGGCAGTTTTGCCAGCATGTGTGACTCTGTACCCTGTCTGTGCAGATGAGGCCAGAAGAGGGCATCAAACTCCCTAGGACTAGATAGGGTTACAAACTTTTGTTAGCCACTGTGTGGATACTGGGAATTGAACCCTAGTATTCTGGAAGGGTAGACAGTACTCTTTAACTACTGAGCCATTTACCACTAGCACCCTCACATGACATCTTTCTTTCTTGTGGGGTTTCTACTAGTATGAAGTTTGGAAGAGTTCATTGTGTTATAGTTTAGGTATTTTTAGAATAATTTGTTTTGTAAACTTATTTTAGCGATTGTAATTCTTTAAACCCTGTATAAGGAGAGGTAAGTTGAGCTGTGTGAGATTCAAGTTTGCTCTTTTTTGTCCATTGATAAGAAAGAATTGGTTGAACTGGTATTGGTTAGTGTAAATTGTTTATCTGGTACATCCATACACACATACCCTAAATAGTAATTGTAAGATCTCACACCGTGTTTTAAGTGTTCCTCAGCCCTGGGCATACTCTCATGACTTTTCTTGAGGGCTTTTCTTTTCTGATAGATACTGATTTGAAAGCAGACCTCAGGTGGAGAATATTGCCATCCTTTGATTCTATTTTTAATGGGCAAATCTCAGCTAGTATTTATTGAGCACTTACTGGGTAACTACCACTGTTACTAGTTTTACGTTACATTGCTGTGTTGTGAATGTGTGCACACATATACACCCGTGTGTGTGTACATATATATATATATATATATTTGAGGTAAGTTATAAATTAGTCACTTCTTATGCAAAAGTAATGAGGCTGAACAGAAAAGCACACAGCCTTGCTAAAGGTCATATAGCTGTTGAGTGTCAGAAACACTAATGCAATAAATTGTTTATTGAGGGATTTTTTCTAGGGACACTTTTTCCTGAGCTGAAATTGAATATTTATATTTTGCTTCAACCTGTTCTATACAGTGACTTTTGTTATGTCTGTTTTATGCCTTTGAATAAATAGCTTTTAAATTAGTGGGGAAAAAGCAGTTTGGTAAGCTGCAGTATGTAATGTTGCCACTTGAGGGCAGTATAAAGCAGCGGCTGAGCTCCATGAAGCTAGTCTTTTAGAGGCTTCACAGAACTATCGCCCTATGTGAGGAGTTTATTGTTACATATGTTTTCACTTTGCAATGCATAAGAGAAGTTCACTTAAAACGTGCGTGTGGCATTGCTTTCACACAGTGATGGAAATAACCCGCAGCATCTGGTTATACTTCTTTACCTTGTCTGTTAAATTCTTTGCTGGTTTTAATGTAACAATATATCCTCTTTGCTGAGGATCAGCCTTGCCTTGGAAATGGACTTCTGGGCTGAAGTCCTGACGAAGTACTATTGTGATCTCTCCAAACTTTGAAGACTGAGAAGACTGGAAATTTCTGTTTGTTTTTTTTTCCCTCTTTTTCCTTGCCCTTTCACTGATACCTGAGGGTAGAAGACGCTTCCTTACATCTGTGTTTGTTTTGGACCCAATCTACCATTAGTTCCAAGATGGACGTTGTTTCTTGGGTAGAGTTGCTAGATTTTCTTTCCTGCTTGTTCTGACTTGATTCTCCATGTTCTAGAGCATTTCTGTCTAACAGGACTTGCAATGTGAGCCTTTTGTGTATCTGCCTGTCCATGGAGGTGACCACTAACCACGTGACTAGTGTGACTAAGGAAAACCTTCCTGAGATAGACTCCTTGTACTGTAAAAATCATGCATTTGCAGTTCAGTGGTTTACATTTATGGATTGTGCAGCCATTACTACAATCTAAGTTTCTAGTATTTCAGCACTCCAGAAACCAAGAACTACCTTGTACCCATGAACTGTTTTCTCTGTACCCGCTCTCTTCTTTGAACTTCTGGCAGCCACCAATCTACTTTCTGGTTCTGCAGTCACCTCTTGGATTGTGATGGGAATAAAACTCTGTGACTTGTTTTTTGTGTGCCAGACCCCCTTCATCTAGCATAATATGTTTAAGGTTCATTCATGTTTGAGGCTGCAGCATTTTAGAATGAGAAATAGGAAACCCATAAAGTTGTGTTTCCTTGTTATTGGCTTTGTTTTTGATTGAATGCTGTGGTCCCTGCAGTCTTGCAGAGAGGTGGAGTGCTTTGATTGTAGTTTTCTTTTTTTTAAAGATTTATTTATTACGTATACAGTATTTTTAGTATTCTGCATGTATGCCTGCAGGCCAGAAGGGGGCACCATATCCCATTATAGATGGTTGTAAGCCACCATGTGGTTGCTGGGAGTTGAACTCTGGACCTTTGGAAGAGCAAGCAGCTCTCTTAACCACTGAGCCATCTCTCCAGCCCCCTGATTGTAGTTCTTTATCAGAAGTTCTGCTCACACAGCAGATGAGTGGGCTGCCTCAGTTCACACAGCACAGGCTTGCTCTTAGTTGTAGGCTGCCCTTGCTGGTGACCTGCTGGAACCCAGAGCAACCTACAGCCAGCAGTCATTTGGAGATGACTATAGTCTAAACATACTAAATGGAAAATTCAGAAAATAAACAACTCGTAAGTTTTAAATAACTTCTATTTATTCTGTTGTCATAATTGTTCTATTGCATTTGTGTTAACTGCTTTCCATGCCTGAATTACAAATGAAATTATCATAGGTATCTATATAGGAAGAAATAAAAATGTGCTCTTAGGATCTGTCAGGGGTCTGGGAGCGTGGTAGAATAGGGACCACTATACTTGCCTGACAGTGTAGGCAGAAAGAACGTTGTTCTTACCCAGGACAACTATGAATGACTTTTCATTCCTTTAAGTTCTTATCCACCAAGTTAACACTTTGAAGCATTGGGATTATTAAAAATGTGTGTGTGTGTGTGTGTGTTTGGTGTGGCGAGCCCCCGACCCGCGGGGAAGAAGACCACCGACAGGAGGATTCTTCTCTGATCACACTTTATTGAAGCACTTCTTGATTGAGGGAGAGCTGGCGGTGAGGGGCGAGTAGGCAGGAAAGGGAGCGGCTTATATACAGGCAGGATGGGCGTTCCTCTCTAAANGAGGGAGAGCTGGCGGTGAGGGGCGAGTAGGCAGGAAAGGGAGCGGCTTATATACAGGCAGGATGGGCGTTCCTCTCTAAACGGACACTAGTCAGCTTGGGATTGGTGCACAGCTGTTGCCAGGCAGACTCATGAAGGACACGCGCCAAAACAAGGTTGTTTACCACAAGCCTCAGCGCCATCTTGTAATGGCGGATGGTGTGGGTCGCCCCAGTTTGGTGTGTGTGTATGTGTATTGAATACAGACATAGTGTTTCAGTTTTATTTTTCTGATCAGGTTTTTGGAAGGGTTGCCTTCCAAAACAATGTGGCAGTATATAAAAGAAAATGAAATAATGTATTTGAGTAGTACAAGACTTCCTCTCATGTGCCTTTGGAAGTGTAGCACCAGTAACAATAGTAAGGTTATACTATTATACTATTACTATATGTTAAATATGCTTTTGGAATTGTATGTAAACATTAATTTATAAAGCAAATCTTGCTTTCTTAGTTGCAGCACCAGTACTTTTTTCTTGTACTAGAGATCCCCAATATTCATATAAGTACATTGTATGATTAAGCAAATTATATTGTAAGCATTTTATGAAGACTTTAAATAGTGAATAATAGTGAAATTACTTTTTGGAAGTCTGTCTCTCTGTTTTTTTTCCAAGACAGGGTTTCTCTGTGTACCCGTCTGGAGCTCTGTATCTTAACTGATATTTTTTGAATATTATCTAAGAATTTCTTTTCATAACTCTTATTTCAAGAAATTGTTGGCTGTTGCACAAATAATTAAAAACCAGAAACAGATATTGGGGTACAAGCTGAAGATGAAAAAAAGCAAAGCAGCCAACCCCTAGAGAGACCTTTAATCTCTACCAAATCTTCAGACGGAAAGGGTGAGATCCTGTGTCCATCCTTAGACTCTACACTCTGAGTTCCTGTCTCTTCCCCTTGTATTCCTCTCTCCGCCCTGTCTCCACCTCCCTAGTGCTGGGATTAAAAGTGTGTGACTCCCAAACACTGGGATTAAAGATGTGAACCACCTGGATCTGTTTCTGGATTGATCTCATGTAGCCCAGGATAGCCTTGAACTCACAGAGATCCATCTGCCTCTGTCTCCAGAATCCTGGGATTAAGGGTGTGTACCACCACTCCCAGGCCTGTATGGCTGACTAGTGTGGCTGCTTTGCTCTCTGATCTTCAGGCAAGCTTCATTTATTAAAAGACAAATAATATATACCATTATACTTGTATGCATACGTTCTAGTTTTTGAGTATCTTGTGACAATAATAGTGTACCTGAAAATTATGTGGTACTTTACAGAAACTGGCTGCAGTTGAGAGATCTTTAATTTTTAATTTTGGTACAGCTAGCACTATTTTCCTTTATTGATAATAAAGCAATTTTGAGGAAATTGATTTCCTCAAGATAGTGAGATAAAGCTTGCCATTCTGTTCCAGTATTCATCTCCCTCCCCCATTTGGATGCTGGGGTGAAACTACAATCTTCTGTATGCTAAGCAAGTGGTTTGTGACTACACTGCCACCCTTCCTCCCTTAGGATGACTTTATACAACTTGGTTTTTCCTGCTAAAACCTTCTCACCATGCCTCCTTCAAAGGCTATTGTTACCATGTGATGTTAGTGTAGGTTTGGTTTAGTCTGCTCTGATCTCGAGCTGCATGTAAAGGGATCTGAATTCATCTGTTCAGCATTTCATTATGGCATTCATTTATGTTGTATCTATCAATATTCTTTAACTTTGCTGTGTAGTAATTAATCACATAAATAATATTAGAAATGATTAATATTTGGTTACTTCAAGTTTTTGATCATTGTGCATAATTTAGCTGTGAACATTCTGTACATGTCTTTTGTTCTATGTAATATATATATATATTATATCCATAGCACTTACTCCAGAGTGGAATTATGAGTAACGGAGTTGTGTAAATTTAGCACTAGCAGTTGTTACAAGTCAGTTTTCTAAACCAGTTTATGAACCTTCAATAAGGCAGAATTCCATTTGTTTAAGTTTCCTTCTGGGATTTTGTTGTTATTGATGTTTGGCTTATTTTGTTTTGAGACAAGCCTTGCTGACCTAAAATTTGAGAACTTCTTGCTTATCTTCTCAAATGTTGGGATTACAGACATGCTTCTGTGTTATATTTAAGTGAATGTCTGTCAGAAGCTAAGAAAATAAAATAAAAACAACTACACTTTATATACACATATTCATACTAGCCTTTTGGTTCTAATAGAAAATAATTCTTTTCTGACTATGAGATGTTAAATACTTCTGGAGCTGTTAGTCAGCATTCTATTTCTTACAAAACTAGTTTGTGGGGCTTACTTTTGTTAGTATCGTTTCTGAAGTCCACCTTTGCGCTTCACTGATAACAGTGCACAGAACATTTTTTTTTTCCTGAGACATGGTTTCACTGTAGTTTTAGAACCTGTCCTGGAACTAGCTCTTATAGACCAGGCTGGCCTTGAACTCACAGAGATCCGCTTGCCTCTGCCTCCCGAGTGCTGGATTAAAGGTGTGCGCCACCACTTCCTGGTGTACAGAGCATTTTTATGATGAATTTGTGGAGTACAGATTTGTTTTCTGTAGAGGTTACAGCTCTAAAATGTAGATGAATGCCATCAGCTTTGGCTCCTTTAGAAGTGTAGCATGCACATAAGTCATAGCGTTATCAAAGTGAGAATTCAACATTAGTGTTAATCCCATTAATAAATTTATCTTTATACTTGTATATTTGTTCCTTAATTCTTGAATTACTTTGATACTCTTCAGAAAGTGAAAGTATAAGGAAGAGGATAAGACTGTAGCAAAGGATTCTGAATGGTGGAGCATAATGGGGCAAAAAGCTGTGTGCATGTGTGCGTGCTTGCATGCTTACGTGTGTTTGTGACAGATCTTGCTGAAGGTATGAGCTGTACTCTTAGGTAAAGGACAGGAAGAAGGGCTATGTAGTGAATAGGGGAGCGCAGGCCTGCTTTTCGTCCTGCCCGGCTCCCACATG
>LOJH01003561.1:51635-62591 GCA_001685095.1 Ellobius talpinus | reverse complement strand
AGAGAGAGAGAGAGAGAGAGAGAGAGAGAGAGAGAGAGAGAGAGAGAATTAAAAGTTGGCATATGATGTGAATCCTATCGCCTGCTGGATGAAAGACTACCCACCAAAGAATGATTCTGTTCCAATACTCTATGAGGCTAGGGGTTGGGGGAAAGAGGGGACCACCGGTAATTTCAGACATGGGAGCCCAAGGTCCACATGACTTGGCCACTGGCTAGCTCTGCGGTCTTGGATGAGTTAGTTTCTATCTATATCCTTTAGCTCTGAATTGCATTAGCTTCAGTAGCCAGCAGTTCAAGCCATCACCTGATAAGGATGGGTCCAGAGTGCTCTGATGTGATTTGGGTAAATATTGTGTTCAAGCTCCTGTGGTGGTGAAGGCCTGGTCCCTACTGGGCACGTTTGGGAGAGGTGGGGCTTCAGGGAGGGTTTCAGATCATTGGACAATGCCCTCAAAGGGGTTTTGAGATCTCAGGCCTCCCTGATTCCCCTCTCTCCTTCCGTGAGAGGCTCATCCAAAGCAACACGGCTGACTGACAACAAACTGAAATTGCTCTAATTGTAAGCTGAAATAAACCTTATTACTTGGTGAGTGGATGAGTGGATGATCTCAGGCATTTGTTATGGCGACAGAAAGCTGGCTATCACTTGCTTCCATTAGTTTTGTGTTTTGGTACCAGAGAAACATCATCTTGGAGTCATAGGGCTGAATTTGGAGGTTATGCAGGAGACGCTGCCTCTGGCATTTTCATGACTGTGCATAGAGCTATCTGAGCTACAACTCAAATGAATAATGAGAGAATTTCATAGTCTCAGGATCAAAGGGGTCTCAAAGGTTTATCCACACCTGACACTTGAGACGCCCTCCATTCCATCTTCACAAGAAGATGCCGAACTTCTGCTTGAATGTCTCCAGGGAGGTTCCTACTTTTCAAGATAGCGCTATTCTTGTTTTGACATCTCTGGAGGAAGTAAAAGCTTTCTCTCATAGACAGGTATTAATTTACCTCATTGGACTTTGAATTTCGGACCCAAGAGGGTCAGCTTTTATAATGTCAGTGTCTTATGCCTCCTTATCCTGCCCGATTCCTGGTATTATCTCCCTTTTCTCCACACTAAACCGGCCTTTCAGCTCTTTCAGCTGGGCCCGACATGATGTGGTTCTAAGTCTCCATGCCATGCATAGTCCTAGGACTGCCTATGTTGATATCAACCTCAACAGAGCTCTTGAATTCTGCTCTACTCAGTGTAGCACATTACGGGAGCAGAGAGCTGGTTGACTTTAGCTCCTGTCATCAAATGGCTTGGATTTGGATTTCAATTCTGTGGAAACATGCCCAGGCTTCACCTGGAAATCAGAGCCATTAACAGTTCCTGACTTGTGAGGTTTTTTAGAAGGATTAGGCTGAGCGAGGCATTCGGAG
The DNA here is from genome assembly GCA_001685095.1 of Ellobius talpinus. Classification (NCBI taxonomy): domain Eukaryota; kingdom Metazoa; phylum Chordata; class Mammalia; order Rodentia; family Cricetidae; genus Ellobius; species Ellobius talpinus. The sequence continues at coordinate 61,167 of LOJH01003561.1, read as the reverse complement.
TGCATCCAGGCAGTGCCCAATTAATGTGAGTGAGCTCTAATCGCTCAGACTTGCTAGAGATGGCAATTCTGCTAATGCGCCTAAAGAAGCAGCTTTGCAGCTGAGTCTCTAAGAAGGCTTGAACCCCGGGAACAGCTTCATGTCATCCACAATAAGGCAAGGACAACTGGGTGGCGGCCCAGGTCATGGGGTGGAGGAAGTAGGACATCCAAGTGATTAATGACCAGCAGATTGAGGTTTTTTCTTTCTTTCTTTCCTTAAAGACTCAGAGAATCAAATTTAGAGCAGAGAAGGCTAAATCCCAGCCAGGCAAAAAAACACACCTATGAACTTGCAAGAAAACTCATTACTTTTATTTTTTATTTTTATTCTTTCCCGTTTGGGACTGTTCGTCCCAGGGTGTTTAAGTGCTGATTTGGGGCAAAGTATATAAGCCAATAATGAGCTTTTGGAATGCCTCCTCTCTGTCAGACGGGGATCAGAGAAGACACATGCAGGGCTGTGGGGGAAGGGTAGAGAGGCTAGCTTTGATTCTTTCTGAGCTACCTTAAGCTCCAGCGCAGCAGTCTTTCCTGCCTCCAAGCAAAGTCGAATCCTTCTCTGAGCTAGGAATAAGGAGCCTTTGGGTCCTAAGGGACCCCTCAGGGCTGTTTGAAGAATCTCTGCCTTCACTCCATGGTGTCTCAGGATTTAGTAGCTCTCAGCGGGGAGCAGATCCTCAGGGGAAGACACATGCTACAGCCAGATCAGGTTAACTCATGGCCTTTCAGCCCTGTTTATCTGAAGGCATGAGAACTCTACTGAAATGTCTTGGCAATACTGGCACCTGGGAGTGGGGGTTGGGGTTCTTTCTTAACGCTGAATGGAAAGACACAAGACCATTATCTGGCCTTGGCAAATGTTCCATCGTGATTTCTCCAAGTGACACCCATGGACATGGCAACTTGAAGTGAATTTTTAAATGGTTAAAACGCACCCCATGGTGCTGAGTCACTGCCTGGGGTCAAGGTGCAGCAACAGGTGCTTCTCAAGGTGACAGAGCCTGTGAGCCTTGAGTCCAGGCACAGGCCTGTGTGTTCTTCCTGAGGTGGCTGGGGCTTTAGGAATAGCTGCCTGAGGCAGGAGGGTAAGCGTGAGTACACTGAGGACAGAGTTTAGAGACTCATACCTGACTCTAGTGTCAACTCTGCTACTTGTGTGCTGCTGTTTGGTGACTGCTTGCTGCACAGAACATGTGACAAGTACTGTTTATTACCTCAACTTTTTTTTTTCAAAATTGCTCATTATTCACCTGGCAAAGTGTCATTGCCACATACCCACGGTGCCCACATCGCAGGGCCGCTGCTTCCTCTGTTCTGTCTCCTTTTTATCCTCTTTCCCTAGTTTAAATCCCAACTGTGTCATCCTCAGTGTTCATGTCTCCGCTCACGCCTCCTTCCGGCTGAGGTTGCTCACTCTTGGATGACTGTCTCAGTGGACAGCACATCTGTGTTTGTCTGGGGTTTGCCTGCTCATGGTCGACCCACTTCTACTTTAAGACCTTCCCTTGAGTACATTCATTGCAGGGTCATCAGCGCTTGGGCAGAATAGGACAAATCTGGCTACAGCCTAGGTGGCCACTGTGGGATCTGGGGTGAGTTTTTCTCCACTTCTGATGACCCCCTATTTTTTGTGGTTTTTCCCCCAAGAACTCTCCTCCTATAGCCCCTAATGTGCACAGTATGCTTGATGACAGTTCAGGGTAACAGAGTCCATAGTCTGGATTCATGGGTAGGTTTCCCAGAGAGATGGCTTTGGCTTGCTCCAAGACATTCAGCCAGCCAGTTCTCTCAGCTCCTGCCCTCCTCTTTTGTCCCTTAAGAGCCAGCTGTCCCCTTCTGTCAGACTGTTTCGTGAGCTCTTGAGTGCCACCTCAATCAATATCATCAGAACGACAGTGCCCAAGACTCCTGTGTAGGCCCCTCGGCTCTGCTGTTGTCTGTTCAATTCCCCTAGCTTTCTGTTCTCCTATTCTATAAAATAGGAGATTTTTCTAATCTAATTTTTCTAAAAATCTAATCTTTCTGTTCTTCTATTCTATAAAACTGAGACGGTTTCATCAACCACGTAGCTCCCTGTGTTTAGAGAGGTTTCCTCCAGGCATGTGCTGAGTTCTCAGGCCACATCTGCGATGCAGAAAACAAACATACCCCATGCTGAGCCCTGATAATTCCATGTCTAGCAGTTTATTGGAAAGAGGGATTCAGACTTGAGCAAAGTTGTTCACTGAAGCATTTTTTAGGATAGCATCACACTGTAAACAATTTAAAATCAATCAATAAGAGATTCAATAAAGAAAATGTTGTGTAGATACACAGTGGAAATTTTTCAGCCATAAAAACAACGAAGTCCTGTTATTTGTGGTGATGTACTTGGATTATGTTAAATGAAATAAGCCAGGAATGGGAAGACAGATGCTGAGTGTTGTTACTCATATATGGAAGCTCAAAACGTTGAGTTTTTGAGCGGCAGAGAGGGGATTAGTGGTCATTATGCGCTAGAAAAGGGAGCAAGGAAAGGAGAAGGAGGAAGGTCAGATGGCAGATATCCAAACACAGTTAGATAGAATAATGGATTCTAGTGTCCTGTGCATAGCAGGGGTGACGACAGTGTACCACAGCTTATGGGGTGTCTTATGAAAAACAAGAAGGGAAGAGTTTGAAAGTCCTAGATACCAAAAGATGATGAATGCGTGAGGGAACAGAAATGCTAATTACCCGAATCTAATAGATCATTATGTACTGCATATATGTATTAATTATCTCGGTGTGCTTCATAAATATGTGCAATCATAGTGTGTCAAATAGGAAAAGAGATGGACTGATATGTTCTATGAACTCATAGGGCTGAGGGTTGACTTGGATGCATCCAGGTAACTTTCAATGTTTTGCTTTTCTGTTGTCCTTAAATAACACTGTATTGAACATCCTTCTCTTTCTTACATGTATTTATTTCTCTTGTGATTTTAGGGTAGGACCCTAGGAGTTGAATTACTGCATCATTTAATATGAACTTGTTTAAAAAAAAGGCCTTCCCTTTCCAAATTCACAAATCCATCTCCCCAAATTCATCAGCAGGTTATTTTGAGTCCCTGAGATTACATTAGGGTTTTTGTTTGTTTGTTTCTTTAGCCCATTTTAATCAAACAAAAACAGTACTGCCCTGGAGTGCGAATTAACAAGTGAGACATCCCGGATTAAAAGATCCAGTTAGGATGAAGACAAAGGCAGCATCATGTGAGCTCTGACACTTACATGCAAGAGACACACAAATGGGTTTCTCATAGGCTCCAGCTTTTGATTCGATGTATCCAGGCAACAGAAGCCAGGATTTAATAACAGATGTTCGCTGCATAGCAATCACCATGTAATGCCAGGGTAGACTAAAACAGCATTTTATCAACCAATAAATGTGCTGTTTGCTTTATTTTACCATGTTGTTCTTCAGTTCTCTTCAAAGCCGAGAGGACAGATTGAGTCACTCGGCATCTGCTGGGAGCAATATGCTTGGCTTCATTTAAAATGAAAAATCAGGTCTGTGTTTACATTTCTCAGGAAAGCATGGGATCCGATGTGCTAACACTCCCAACTGGGTTAGCCGGAAGGGCTTTCAGGAAATTCTCAGGGAACCTGGGATGGACACAAGAAACCAGTCACCTTCTGGGAAAGACATATGGTGGCCCTTTTACTTCAATCAACCATAGCAGAGGGAGGTCTGCTCCTCCCCCACCCCCAGAGACCCCAGCTGGGCTCCTCCATAGATAAAGGTTCCTACACTTTGAAACAAGTCTCTCTGGGAAAGACCAATCCTCCAGCAATGCTTGACTCCCTGTGTGACACCTTAGATGTTTATGACTACAATGATGTGATTTCTAGGGTCAAATGTTACAAAGTCAGTAGCCTAGGAATGATGTTTCAAATTTGTCTAGGCAGAAAGATACAAAATCGCAGGGAGGAAAAGCAGGCCATATTGGTTCAGGATGGTCTCTCAGCCTCCCTACCTGCAAGCATCCACAGATTCAACCAACAGAAGGTCAAAACTAATTGAAAAAAATTGAATCAATACTGAATGTGGACAGACTCCTTTTCTCTTCATTACTGTATAAAGAACACAGGGTTACAGTTCTTCACATTGCATTTTCGGGGCTTTAGGCATCACAAGAGGTCTGATGAGGATTTGGAACACACAAGAAAATATGTTCAAATTCTACACAAGTACTATGCCATTTTGTGTAGGGAATCCCGGCATCTGCACATTGACATGGGGGAGGATTCTGGATCCTCTTCCCCTCTGGGTATCCAGAGACAACTGTACTATGTGCCAAACAACAGGCCAGGTTCTTATCTATTGTCTCGTACAGTGATCATAGCATTAGTCTGAGCTAACACTCTTTGTTACATCTGAGGCAAGATAAAGGACTGGAGAATTGTAGTCACTTGTTTGATCAGCTAATAAATTATGGGCTGTGGGGAAAAGGGAGAGGGTTCAAACCTGTGCTGACATTGCCTGTAGCCAACTGTGTTTTACACAGATGCTTAAAATAATATCTCCCTTATGATCTTAGAACCTCAACACTTCATTACGAGTCTAATCTGACTCCAGGGTTAAAGGGATCGCTCAAATGTAAAGTGCTTCCTTTTTTTTGAGTTTGATCCTTAGGGTCCAAGTAAAAATATCCAGGCATGGTAGAACATGCTTGCAATCCCAGCAGTGAGTAGTCAGAGACGGGGGCAGAGCCTTGGAGCTCACCAGCTGGACAGTCTTGACTACTTGGCTGGTTTCAGACTAGTGAAAGACCCTGCCTCAAAGAGAAAAAGCAGACATCACCTGAGGAGTAATGCCCAAAGTTGCCGCCCCTGGTCTCCACATGTATGCACATCTACATTGAGAGAGAGAGAGAGAGAGAGAGAGAGAGAGAGAGAGAGAACAGACCTGTACCCTTACATGAACCAATAGGTAGAGCGAGGTGTTATGGTTTGGATATGGTTTAGTTCCACCAATACTCATGTTGCAATTTGACTTCTAGGATAATGGTGTTGAGAGGTAGTGGGAATTTTAAGACAATTAAGTCTCAGGAGCTCTACTTTTATGAATGGATTATGTCTTCCCAGAGAGACTAGGTTATGTCTCTCAAGACTGGATTAGAGCTCTTGGACCTAGATTAATTATAAGAGCAGGATGTTATGAAGTAAAATGATCTCTGGCATTTCGTTCATTTTCAAATGTTCTTTCTGTTACAAAGCCCTTGCCAGAGCCAGTGGAGGCTGGCTTTGGCATCGTGGTCTTGGACCCTAGAACTTCATGCCGTACCCAGCCTTAGCACTTGTTTTAGCAACAGAAACGAGCTATGAGAGGAGGCGCAGATGTGCGGCTTCTGATGCGAGGCCACCACGGCGCGCAGATCCTCCTTTGCTTCCTGCAATACTGGCTGTCAAAGACTGCAGCTACTATGTAAGGACTTTGCTTGACGTGAGATCTCTATCAACTCTGAGGCTCAAATAAAGAGACTATGGCGATGGATATGCAGACAGGAACCAAGCTTCTACAGAAAGCCCTGCGATTAACATCCTTTTTTTTTCAGTGCTCGGGAAGGGATCCAGAGTCTTGAGCAGGTTAGCCATGTCCTCTATTGCTTAAATACACTACCAGCCATGCTGAAAGTGGATCTTTTCCCATACCATTTGCACTGCATCAAACTGTTTCTCATGGAGCAGACACAAACCACTACTGCCAACCCCTGCACGTATTGTAGGCTAGTGAGCAAAAGAATTGATTCTTGCGTTTGGGGTAATTTGTTACACTGCAACAGCTAACATCGAGGAGCTTGGTACCCAGGTAAAACTTTCCAGTTAAAAATGACGTGGAAAACTATGTAAAAGTTGCACTAAGATACATTGCTCCTGAGAATAGCCCAGTGCGATCAGCAGCCCTATCTGCTTGCACGATGAAAAGTCAAGCAAGCATTTTGCTACTGAACACTTACCAGGAAAAGCTGCACCTCCTTCAGCCAGAAAGGGAGAGGGAGAGAGATGTGAGAAGGGAGACAGACAGAAAGACGAAGTGGGGAGCAACTTGCGCCTCTTCGGGTGCCGGTGCTTACAGAATGGATGGTTCTGCAGACACGAAGGCAGTATAGAAGTGTGAGTTAGTTAGCTTTCTGTTACTATGACACAATACTTAGGACAAACCGGCTTATAAGGAAGAGAGGTTTGCATCAGTGTCAGTCTCACAGACGTGGACAGTTTGGCTTGGTGTTTGGGGGACCTGTGGTGAAGTGGCATATCATGGGAGCAGAAGAGATCTAGTCATCGTAACATGAAGTGGCCCCCAGCCCATCAGTCTCAACTTAAGCTTGGGTTTCTTATTAGACAAGCCCCCACTTGAGACCGGGGCAGAGACCCAAATAGCGGACATTGAATTTTCTGCCAGGGTTGGCAGGTAGTGGCTCAGGACACTTAGATAAAGACTAAAGGGAGCTAATGTGTCTTATACCTGGTTTTTCCTCCTTAAATTTCATAAATTTTCCTTTATGAGAGAGGAAAATTTCACTGAGCATTGCTTTAAATTACTTTTTATCCTAATGTTGCTTAATACGAACAAACATAAAGCGTAGGTATAAAATCCTTATGCTTTTAGTGCTATTCAGCTATAAAGCTGAAACAAATTTCTAAATTAAATACCAATAAGACTGTAAAACCAATAAACTTCAAATTAACAGCATTAGTTTACTATGAGGTTGGTTGGTGGAATGGACTGCAGCTCTCAGTGTGTCCGCAGTGCAAGGCTCGTGTTCTTGTGTCCTGCTTCAGCTTGCCTGTGAGACCTGCTGCCCTACTCTGCAAGGTCTGAGAGAGTGACCATCCTTCTGCCACTAGGCTCTGGTACTGGAGCCTCCCCCTACCGCCCTCCCTGCCTCTTTCTCTCCCCCCTTCCCCATTCCTCTCCCTTCCCATTTCTCTTCCTCTCTCTTCTCTCTCTTGTCTTGTTAGCCCTAACAGCAGTAAACATAACTGTGTAAAAGACATCTGGTCCCCTTCCACAGGAAGCCAAAATGCGGGACGCTAAAAATCACATCCCATAGGGCAGGGCTCAGCAAAGTTTGTCGAACATTAAACAGCAAACACTTCTAACTAGTGGACCACACAGTCTCTGCTGCAGCTACTTAATTTTTCTGTCCTATTTCAGATGTGACAGTGGGTCCTCCGTATTCACAGGGCAATGGTTTGAGGACAACTTGCGGGCACCAATATCTTTGGATGCTCAAGTCCTTCACACAAAATGCTACAGTGTTTGCTTGTGAGCAGATCCTCAAGTACGCTTTGATCATCTCTAGATGACTTATAAAACCCTGAAAGCGCTGTGTAAATCGTTGTGATAGTGTAGTACGTGTGGGGATCTTAAACTGTGGGCAGCAGCGACTGAAGGTGGAGGGTCGGGAAAAATTTGGCAATGGTGAACATTTTCTGAATGTGAAACAGTAAATAATATTCAAAATGAAATGTCTAATGGGTGTGAGGTGTGTCTGGTCACAGCCACCTAAGGCGCAGTGTGTGACTTTACCAACAGTTTCTGTACACACAGCACATACACTCCCTTCTCATAGTGTAGGCTGTCATATCATGCAATGCCACGAAGGCTGCCTGATTAGAGACTGTGTGTTATGGACATGGTGTTTTTACTGTACATATGGAGTTGTCTGCCCTTCCGGAAGAAATGTAATGAATGAATCATGGAAAATAAGTATTTTAAATATTCTCCCCCTGTCATTCCTCAACAGGTAAGTCTGGTCAATATGCCTTTGGATTGGATTGCCCTGGAATGTTTGATTTTGAAAATTGATGTTTGGGCTGCTGCTGAAGTTCCATGAAAATACTCTGTGAATTTTGATTTGAGATTAGGACCAGCTTTTTAGCAATTTTTGAAATATCTCTCTAAATGTACTTCCGCATTTTGTGCTATGCCTTTATGTAAAGGGTCATTCTCAGCACTGTGGATTATAAAATTGAAAAGCTGATCAATTCTGAAAACTGTAGAAGATGCTCCACATCCCAGTGTCAAATAACCAGCCAAGAGTAAAATGTTCACGTAAAAACAAACAACTACATCCATGTCTTTAGTGCCCAAGTATACTTTCATATAAAATAAATGATAACATATATGCCAGATAATTGTTTTAAAATAAACTTCTTTATGCTTTGTTATCATTAAATGTTTAATTTGTTTATCTATTTTATATACTCAGGGTCCCATAAAATTTTCTTTGGCAAAGAGTAGTAATGAGTGGAAAAGTTGAATAAACCTTGGCTTAGGGGATAATAAGAAGGAAAAGTCTGTCGATGTTCAGTAAAGGCTGAATTAAGTATAAGTCAGAGGACCAGCTGCACGCAGGTGAAGGAGGGATGTAGGGTTAAAAGTCTGGGGACCCTGGAACTCAACTTAACTTGGATTTTTAGAGTGGGATGAAGCACTCTGTTGTGAGAGATTTGTGTTTTCACTCATGAGACCGCCCATGAAGTGGGCCGTAGCGTTTTTGTTTTGGTGGACTCCAAGGAGAAAGAAGGATGCAGAGAATAAGGCGGGGCTGAAAAGATGCACTCCCCACCCAGATCGGAGAGGTGGAGAAGAATGTGAAGTGATCTTGACTCCATTGCTCCCTGGATCAATCAGGTTTATTCCCTAATATTTGACTCCCGCATTTTATTGAATAGTAAAACATTAAAAGAAGCCCCAATTCTTTTGATTTTTAAAAACCTCAATGATTTAAATTGTAAAACTATTCCCAGTGTGTAGAAGACATAAAAACAGACGGGGGAGCGGTTGAGTAGTCCTCGGCCTGGAGTTTGTGGACGCCTAATGTGGACAGCTAGGAAGAGAGAGTTGTCATAGAATCAGACTGCAAACTGTCAGGTCACTGAGAGTTTTAAACTAAAGGCAGCGGTCACTCTGAAGGACTCGTAGACTTTGGGACTCTCTCAGGATTGAGTGTGAACAGCACTATCCGGGGCAGCCCATAGAGCAGTGTTCAACAGAGACCCAGAGGAATATTTGAAGGCTCCAGAAAGAGGGGGTGTCTTTAGATGACCACTGAATCTGCTTCCCCAACTCCAACACAAGCCACACATTAGAAAAACACTAACGGGGGCCTAGATATGGCTCAGTGGATAAATCGCTTGCTGCGCAAGGGTGAGGACCCCAGTTCAGACCCACAGCGCCCATGCAGCAGTCAGGCATGAAGGCACACACCTGCAACTCAATGCTAGGCTGGAGGTAAGGGATATAGGGAAGTCTCTGGGGGCTACATTGTCAGCCAGCCTAGTCAAAACAGTGAGCTCTAGGTTGAGTGAGAGACCCTGTCTCAAAAAATAAGGCAGGGGAGAGATAGACAAAGATGCCGAAAGTCAACCCCCCTCTACATTAGCACAAAACGATGAGGATACTGCTCTCTCTCTCTCTCTCTCTCTCTCTCTCTCTCACGCACGCACACACACACACT